>QNGE01007158.1:0-25121 GCA_008508345.1 Paragonimus westermani
TTCGTGGCTTGAACAACTCAGCGTTCGGACAGGTTCCCAATATGCCTCTTCGTCGTTCGCGGTTCATAAGTCTTTGAAGCAATACAACACTTGTGAATGTACTGAACAAACGTGAGTGGGTTCGAGACTGTACGTGAGCCGATTAACATCGTTCGAGTTCTCACACAGTCCAAGTGAATTTGCTCCCAATCCACTATACCAACTGTAGTCCCACCCACGACTGTTGAACACCTAGGCCTTCCACTGACCCAACGACGTGGCTTGCACGTGAACTCTTCCACATGTGAACACTGACCTCGTCACTATACGTGACTCAGTCCATCGAGCCTCCTACGGTGACCGTGACCGCGTTAATTCCAGCTGTCAAAAGCACGCGGTCGGAGCTGTAATCATTTGAATGATCTAAAAATAATTATTCTGAAATGCTGCTCCTGGAAATGTGAGGTACACCACTGTTCCCAGTGTTTACTCAACCAACCTGATTCGGGTAATCTGTTTGCCGTCGCCACGTGATAAGCGTTCCACACCCTCTCCTTATACGTATACCAGCTCATGGTACTAAGAACTCGTGATAGTTCAGTTAGGGGCAAACCGAAACGAGCATCAACAACGGTGAGCTCCACGGTCGGAGCTGTAATCATTTGAATGATCTAAAAATAATTATTCTGAAATGCTGCTCCTGGAAATGTGAGGTACACCACTGTTCCCAGTGTTTACTCAACCAACCTGATTCGGGTAATCTATTTGCCGTCGCCACGTGATAAGCGTTCCGCACCCTCTCCTTATACGTATACCAGCTCATGGTACTAAGAACTCGTGATAGTTCAGTTAGGGGCAAACCGAAACGAGCATCAACAACGGTGAGCTCCGACTACAGGTGACTACCCGGGAAACGCGCCACGGTGCCCAACAGGGTGACAACACACTTATATGCCCACAAATGACACACCTCTAGACGAGGGTTGTCCACAGTCAGACAGTGTGTCATCTGTCTCAGACGCACTTCAAACAGGTCTGCCAATTCAATATGTAAAATTTGTGTACTGTCACTTGCCGTTTCATCGTTACGGAAGCTCCAATCTGCACAGATGTTAATTGAACGAATCTTGGTCATTGGACTCATATTTGACATCGTCCTGGTGACTTTTATATAGCTCTCATTTTCGCATTTCGTTTATTACAGCGCAATCGGCGGTTCATATTCTGAATTGGTCTGGTTGATCCCCTCTCGTGCAGGAGCCCGGTAACACGTGCTCATCGCAAGGTCGCGATGCAGGTTCAGAACTGGCTGTCCAGCTAATCAGGGTCTGGTGCAGTTCGGTTAGATCAGATCATACAGCGTAATGTGTTTTCTTGGCTTCCTCAAGTAGCACTCTGACCTGATCAATGCACCTTTCGACAACATTACCTATACCGTCCATCCCAATAAATGTCCAATAACAACAGCCTGTTAACATACAACTCAGTAACTTAGGACTCGAGGCCTACATGCACCAACAACGGAGATACCACCGAGCAAAAATGCGACTTTCATAACGGATTGTGCTGTCACAATAATTCTATCACCGGAAGGTGTCGCATCCTGGATGATCTTGCCTGAAAGCGCATCGCCAGTGGACTGCGAACAACACGGTCGAGCGGACAAGGCACTACTCAACGAAATCAGAACAGACGCGGAATGGCAGACAAAGAAAACAAAGCCGAAATTCTCTCCAGATGCCTGTTGTTAGTTACAATAATGTGTAAGTAGTATCGCTTAAACCAATAAACACATGAATAACATCAGAAAAGTATAGAGGCAAAGTGTGATTTAAATAAAGAGCAGATATAGCAAGTGCACCCACAGAAACGGTTCAAACAAGTTACAGAGGTGCAATCAGCAAGCGTGTGAGTGGTGTACTGGGTAGAATCCTACAGATGTCGGTGTGGTGATCTACAGGGTGTAAACAGAATGTCGTCCACGCGAAACTGTGAGCGTGTTCTGCCACCGCAGTGTGGGAGACGGAGACAGGTTGTGTTTGCATGTGTGGACGATTTCGCTCTCTTATCAGTTCGAGCGAAGGCTTGATCGAGTCACGAGCCCATTGTAGTGGACAAGTGGGTATGAGCTCGACCCTCGTCCACTAACTATTTGAAACGCCTTTCCTAAAGAGCAGTCGACATATAGTCCCACCAAACATCAAACCATAATAACGCGTCAGGGTTTGGAAAGTAAAAGTATATTTTCATCAATGTTAGGAATTATGATAAGCAGTTAGTTCTAGTCTAATCTGGAATCAACGGCAGCAACCGGGAGGACAAAGATGAGAAACACGGAGTGATCCACAGCCCACTTGGCGACAATCAAAAGCACGCCAAGTGGATAGTGCGTGGAAACTTCGAGAATTAGATGGACGTAGGCTGTTTTGTGGATTCTAGTGTCAGCCCCTAAAGAGATCGCACGCGCGGCGTGAGAACAAGCGAGCTCGACGTTGTGGGTTGCTCATTGATGACCGGCTTTTAGCTACAGTATAGCATTTCCCATTCTTGTGGTCCTCCCCTACTAAGCAGTTCGTTCTACTTCCTGTTAATATGTTCTACCTGGCTATTTTATTTAATTTGAACACGAATTATTGAGCGATTAAGCTTGTTTGGAACAGCTCTTCCAAAAAATGTTGTCTACATTGAGGTGGTTTGTTCTCTGAAAATCCGTTTCAAATTGAAAATCGCCATGTGCAAACTGGACATGGCGAAATAGGATGTGGGAACTAGATCACATTGATACACCATGACAACGATGGCGATGTGTCGTTTTGGGGGAGACAACTACTAGCAGTGGGACAGTTTCTACACTCTGAATATGAACAATAGAGAGCGTGCAGATAGTAATAGTAACCATTAATCCGATAATTCTTCATGCATGGTGGAAATAAGCAAGTAGGTTTTGCTGGATATCATTAGCTGGGAAATGATCCATCTCTTCTATATGTACCTTTCCACACGGTTTACTGCGTTATATGAGGTAATGCATGCATTCAGTTAGGGGCGAACCGAAACGAGCATCAACAACGGTGAGCTCCGACTACAGGTGACTACCCGGGAAACGCGCCACGGTGCCCAACAGGTTGACAACTTACTTATATGCCCACAAATGGCACACCTCTAGACGAGGGTTGTCCACAGTCAGACAGTGTGTCATCCGTCTCAGACGCACTTCAAACAGGTCTGCCAAAAATAATGAAGCGAATACGAACACTACCATATTCATCGGACTTTACAAAGATAAAGCAGGTCAATGGGCAATCGTTTGGAGATATCTTGACGGCTAGACTTAATACCACGTCACCTAACTTGCCCCTATGGTGATCACGCTTACTCCACTGCCCAATGACTTCATATATGTTTCCATTAAGTCTGATCATTGTTTCGATCTGTCTCTATCACTTTAAAACACAGTTGTACCGATGTGAGTCCGAAGGTTCGGACACAAATTTTCGCCCATCTATTGCTAAACACCCGGATCTATATCTGATCTAGCATGTGTTCATTATTTTAGCTGTTGAGGCCCTGACGGTGTACGGGTGGATCTCGTTTCACGTGTTCACCACACACCCGGGGGAAAATCAGAGACGTTGTCGGCGTTGACGCTTCGCTCTTGAATCATCATATAGTGCTCATCCAGATGGGTCATCCTTCTTCGTTAGAAAACGGTAAGGCCCACAAAGACGCTAAAGAACTTCACCAGGTCCCACATATCATTCTTCTTTCAAGAGACACTAAGTAGAGGGTTCCATCCTAATGGCGTAGTCTAAGGTCACCAAACAAAATACCTATCCAGTACTTAACCTAACCCATACATAAGTTAAGGGCATCGTCTCTCTGTAAATTTGGGTTCCATACCTAAATTCAATGTGTCAAAAGCGGTCTAATAAACGCTCCATCGGACGGTAACGGAACCGCCAACATTTTGGTTGTGTGAGTTGTCACCTGCTCAAATTCTTGCACCATCGGCCAACTTAGGAGGTTCGGTGCTGCAACGTTCGGCGTAGAAAATACTTCACTTCCATGCATAATCCTGAGCGTTATCAAATAAAAACTTGGTAGACAATCCAGTCTCTCAGTGTTATCCAAACACTAGTTCACAGCTACTACCGACACACACAGAAAAATCGTTAAAAATACCCAAAATGAGTGAATCACATAATTGAGTCTCCTAGGTTCTACACCCCCAAACATTGAGACTAACCCTGCAGAAATCACCACACACTTTAAATAACTCTATACGACTATCTCTACATGAGAGGCCCGGATCCCCAGGATATCCTCCACACTTTCTGGCAATATTGAATGAAGAGCAAATATCTCAAGTCTGCTAAGTAGCAACAGGTGGTTAACTGAGTCAAGTGCTCTCCCAAAATCCAAGTAACCTAACTCCATTTTCACATTCTCATCCAACCCATTTAGGATTTCATCGAAGAAGCAAATCAAGTTGGCGGAACAAGGCTCTGTCACACGAAGCCATGTTGGTCAGCGGTGGCAGGACTGATACAGCCAGAGGCTTCATATTCCTCAGTAAGTACTATCAATCACTATCTCCAAGAGGTTCAAAATGACTGGCATTTCACGCTGACCTACTGGCGGTTTTCCATCTGGACCCTATCAACAAGAGCACAGACAGGACACCGCACTTTATCTGGTGGTCCGGGAAGGTCACTGTTCGTATGATGTGAGTATCAAACACAGAGATGCTTTTAATATCGAATGGCAAGAGGAACGATTAGTTCTACAAGAATGCTGCTTGCATCCGTTCTACACCGCCATGATGATAGACACAAATACTCTGAGCATATAGCTATCAGCTAACAAACCAAAAAACCGTATTCCAAACGCATTCGAGCAACCGATCCAGACTTCTGGAGCGGCAAACGAATAGAAACTAGGCGATTTCTAGAACAAATATCGCTTTTGAGAAACGCAAGACAAATATGTCATGTTGTTAAATGATACCATGGATACAAACCACAGAAACCGTGTGACCACAGTCTGGATACATAGGCGAACAACTGTCTAAGTTGCATTGCACCTGATCGAAGTCGAATGATGAGATGGTTATGTGAGACGGACATGTTTGTAGCAGAACATTCATACAACATACTGTTGGCTGCTTTACTTCCAGCTCCAACTACGTCAAAACATTATGTCACTTTGTTAGAACTGTGCTCCGACCTGCCTGCATATTCGTCGTTCACTCAGGTCTTCGCCATTTCGACATCAGCCACCTCTGCGCCTAATTATTGAAACAAATCCGCCATTTGTGCTGTGTCGCTGGCGGGTTGCACAGCACCATATCATACGCTGTGTGTACAACCACATCCGAATAAAACATCGGACGATGACGCACCGATCGCGATGGACTAAGCGAGTAGCCGTCACGGTTGCCAGGTGTTACTTTACTGTATTGATTTCTTTGCGGCAAGCACGAACATGGATTCTGCAGAGAACTCTCAAAAACACTGTGGGAACACAAAGTGGCGATAGCATGGGATTGCAATACAATCTGTGAGACAACTTTGCAAGACGTGCCATCCTCACGCGGGAGAAGGATGACTTCGTGTAAGAAAAACCGCGGCAAACGTGATGATCCTCTGTTGTGAGTTAATTGTTCACATATCAATGCATTCTTCTGTTTGTGTCTGTGCTTGACGTTCATGTTGACCCATCAGTAGAATAATATGCCTTCAGCGGTAACTGGCAGATTCGTATACTTGACGGACTCTATCAGCGCTGAGGTCATGGCAGGATCAGTTGGAAGTTTACAAATATCGCTGGGCTATATGGAAATGTGAGGCAACCGGCACTTTAATCTCTCTAATCACTACACTAGCTCATTCTCACAGGCCATTAACTGTGCATTTCAAAATGAGTATTATTTTACTGTGCTTCAGTGTTGCTTGCTGAAATGAATTAACCTGTTATTCGGTTCCAGTAAACTGCACAACGCGATTTTTCACCGGCCAACCCACAGACAGGAACGCACAAACAACGATGTTCTTCCTTCTCGTGAAAAGCTGAGAACTATATAGAAGTGAGAGTCAACCGGCACTTCAATCTCCCTAATCACCACACTAGCTCATTCTCACAGGCCATTAACTGTGCATTTCTAAATGAGTATTATTTTACTATGCTTCAGTGTTGTTTGCTGAGATGAATTAACCTGTTATTCGGTTCCAGTAAACTGCCCAACACGATTTTTCACCGGCCAACCCACAGACAGAAACGCACAAACAACGATGTTCTTCCTTCTCGTGAAAAGCTGAGAACTCATGAATTTATGGATGTATTCTGTTAAGGCATACTGTGAATGACTGTACGGCTATGGTGAGGTTTTCGTTCACGTGGAGTGGAACATTACACAGTAGGTTCTTTTGTGCGTGATGCGTGTGGTCATTATTCACAGGCGTTCGTCAATCAGACGAGACACAAAAGACGAGGGCTGAATAATCTAAACGGCATGCACGCATTACCTCATATAACGCAGTAAACCGTGTGGGAAGGTACACATAGAAGAGATGGATCAATTCCCAGCTAATGATATCCAGCAAAACCTACATGCTCATTTTCACCATGCATGAAGAATTATCGGATTAATGGTTCCTATTACTATCTGCACGCTCTCTATTGTTCATATTCAAAGTGTAGAAACTGTCCCACTGCTAGTAGTTGTCTCCCCCAAAACGACACATCGCCATCGTTGTCATGGTGTATCAATGTGATCTAGTTCCCACATCCTATTTCGCCAAGTCCAGTTTGCACATGGCAATTTTCAATTTGAAACGGATGTTCATAGAACAAAACACCTCAATGTAGACAAAATTTATTGGAAGAGCTGTTCCAAACAAGATTAATCGCTCAATAATTCGTGTTCAAATTAGATAAAATAGCTAGGTAGAACATATTAACAGGAAGTAGAACGCAACTGCTCAGTAGGGGAGGGCCACAAGAATGGGAACTGCTATACTGTAGCAAAAAGCCGGTCATCAATGAGCAACCCACAACGTCCCTCCAACTCTCGAACTTTCCACGCACTATACTCTTGGCTTGCTTTTGCTTGTCGCCAAGTTGGCTGTGGACCACTTCGTGTTGCTCCTCTTTGTCCACCCGGTTGCTGCCGTTGGTTCCAGATTAGACTAGAACTAACTGCTTATTATAATTCCTAACATTGCTGAAAATATACTGTTACTTTGCAAACCCTGACGCATTATTATAGTTCGATGTTTGGTGGTGGTCAGGCACTCTCAGCGGTCGAATGCACTGGGAACAGTTCTGAGCGGCGGCGAATTGGCAATTAGATCGATGGCACAATTTGGTAGCGATGAATTATTCTCCCGCTGTTTGGATCGTGAGTGTAACGTGGTGAGCGCCTGAGTGTGCCAGGGGTGTCGGTTGTCAGGTTTGCAAGTTCAAACGTCTTGCCGATCATGTGATGTCGTGATTTGTCAAGCTGAAGTGGCCTGCGGTATACGATCAAGTTGAAACAGTCTGTCTTTAGCATGGCTGAGACCAGCTGTGTTGACCCCAATCTAGAAGTGCAGAGGACATCTACAATGGACGTGTCTGTGCGGATACAGGTTTTGAGTGAATATTTTGATAAAATCTGAACTGTCTCCACGATGCTCGGTGGTTTGCCCTCCGATGATATCAATATACTCGCATCGTCATGTTAGTCGGAACTTCCTGGCGTTCTGGAGGCCTGAAGCTTATCACAGGAGAAACTGAAAGGTGTTTTTTGTTCCCTGTTGACAGAAAGACGCATTCTACTCTCGAAGCGTCATATCTGCGTTGATAGAGGTTTTGTTAGATAGAGTAAATGCTGCGATCTGTCGACAGGTACAGTCACTTTACAAGAACCGTATGTCTTTCCACCCATTTGGAAGACGTCTCCGAGACCTCCGCTGCTAGCTTCGAGAGAACACATGGCCCCCAACTTGCGGTGACTGTTGAGAAATAGCTGATGCCTTCAATCACTTACTGCACGCAAATAACCAATAAGGCAAACAAGTGCGAGAAAGTGAGTATCACATTCTGAACGGTTGTCGAATCTGCGACTAAGTATATCTGCATGATGTCGCCATATTTGTATTCTGGTGTGAAGTGCCTTTGAGATAGAATCACTCTATATGTGCACGATGATGCCGGTTTCAGATAGATGGTTGATTATTGGCTTGGACTGTAGCTGATGAAAACAGGTAGCTAGTTTTGCAATCATCCCACAGCGGAGTTAGTTTTGAGGACAGAACCCCCCATATCGGAATCGTTTCTTTGAAATTGCCGCAAGTTTACACAAAGGATTCATGCAGAGAGGTGCAGTCGCTGTAGTGAGGAAGAGCAGTGACACTGTACTGTTCACACCACCACTATTCTGCAGTGGAACAAGTGCATGGATTTTGGCATCGGAATGGCGCAGGAGAATGCTATAAAGAGCATTATGGTGCATCATCGCATGAAATAGTTCTTGCTACGTAAAGGAACTGAGCGTTGGTGACGGTGACAACCATGACACTCTGAGACGAGTGTCTTGTGATGATAATTGTTTTTGTTTGTGGTCTTTTTGTAACGCATAACTCATGGATTGGTTTCCCTAACAGGCAGCCCATGTGCAATAAATAGCTCTATCACCCAGATGCGTGAGGATATTCGCAGAACGTTACCACCTGATATGAGTGTACCGCGGACATCCGAGCTGGAACAGTTGATGAACATATGATTGAGAGACCCGCACGTTTAGGACGACACTGATGAAGTATCAGCCTCGATCTACTTTGTTCAGACGACACAGCGGGATTTAGCCCCCCTTGTATCTCTGCATCCGTTCATCCCTACTATATCGCGGTGACAGATCGATTTTCATGGTTTGCAGTGTCCACTCGCCAGCCAGTCTACGCCCGAAGGAGAGTACTCTGATCGATCTGACCCCTTTGACCTGTAAACAATTGGCATTGATCTGTGGGAGTTTGTGCATATTGTTGGCATCCTATCACTACGTTCCTCATCTCTTACACTGTGATTTAATGAGCGGAGTATCTCAGTAATGGTAGTGAGAGCGCAGTAGGACCTCCGGGCCTCTCAGCCAGTAAACCGGTGTTTTCAGATACTTGTGGAGCCGAAGGTGTAGGACGGAGAGTAGCAGCTGTTGTTGGTCATTCCCAACGGAGTGATTGTGGACACTTCTTGATATTCTTGTTGGACCGGTTTCCCACTCTGATTGTGATATTTGAGCGTTGGAATGCAATCAGATAGTCAATTTGTGTACGTAATGAGCAGAGTGTCTTCTACCCGCGACCAGTTGTACCGTGAGGCCGGTGGACGCGCGAAGCAATCAGCGTTGTATTCTGTTGGATCAGCTATTCGCCGTTGTTGAAAGAGAGCCCTGGCTGACGTGAGTTTTCGTCGACCCTGGGAACAGCGATGTTTAAATGTGTCATGCATTGGCGTCAGATGGATGATGTTCCTCCTTGTGGGTGTTAAAGTGTGTTTATTCCGGGAATAGTGTTGGAGAGGCGTATACATTGGTGTGCTGTTGACTTGCACTGACGCCGCTTCAGCTGGGATTTGCACCTGCATGGACCGGTCGCCTGAGAGCCAGCAGGACTGCCATCCGGAGATTCCAAACGAGGATTCGTAGACCACAAACCGAGTTCTGTCCCAAGTGACGTTAATAGACTCCAAATAGTTGCACGATTTAAGCAAGTAGCACTGGTTTCGCGTCAGATATTCTGTAGCAGGCGTACGCAGAATCATGCCTACAGAACAGACAAGCAGGAACACGCGGGTGCAACCTGGATTTTCAAAGAGGCAAGACGATTGCTGGTCATCAGACAAGCTTATCCCAGAAATGTAGCGGGAAGTCAACCTTCGATCATGTAACTGGAAGTATGGACGTGTGGGCCACCTCTTTGTGGTTTTGTGCACGTCATTCCCGATGTCATGAGTGCACATGCGGAATATCACAAGGTTCTCTTCCGTACGCTTCTGCACCACTACTCTAGGGCGAAACCAACCCAATGTATAAGTAGTTCAAACTGCTCAGCTCAGTGCGTGAGTTGGAGAATGTGACAGTGTAGCTGCGGGAGTTGCGTACTTCCGAGGTCTTCGAGCCATTACATGTAATACTGTCTATGATGGTTTGCGTTCGCACGAGTGATGGTCGTTGTGTGGCGAGGCTTGCATCAGTGAGAGGAAGTAGCGAGCCACACCGGTGATGATGCGTTCCGAGACCTGAGAAATGCGTGTGTGTAGTGCGCAGAACGTTGGGGAGGTGGGGTTTTCCGAGCCGGTTTGCTAGTTGCCAGTTGGATGTTGACGGAGACTGGACATATATGAAATCACGGTGCCTCCTCCTAAGTGGCTGAGCTTCTACAAGACTAAAATCCTGAAGGATGTGAAATGCAATTTGTACAAGTGCAATCAGAATGAAACGTCCGGTGTAGGCCAGAGGACAGGAGCTTGAGGGGACTTCCGTTAAGCGGGCTTTCGATAAGTTCTCCGAAGTTTTAACGAACATGTTCGAGCGTTCCAAAGTGTCTGAAATGTAGACAAGCATTTGGAGAACGAGCGGCCCGAGAGAAATGTGTAACTCACGTAGGCTAGAAGTTGAGCGTACGTCATAGTTGGAACGATTTGTTGGTTTTCAGAAGGTTTTGTAGTTTTTCGAAGCGTTTCGAAACGGACGATTTCTTCCACCTTGGTGGAGTTAGTGAAGTTCCAGTGAATATACAGTAAAAGTGTTGAAACTCAAGGTGGAAGTTTGAAGACTAGTTAGTGCGGAAAACCCTATGCAATTAACGCGCATAGGTTGAAAGCCGACCGATGGATTGATGATAACGTCTATGGGCGGTACGCGGCTGAAAATTACCCTAAGGCAGTTTGTGCAAATGTAGGTCAGGTGGTCTGAAGTGAAGCGGATAACGTGTGTTTGTGTGCCGGTATTGCTATCCGCGCAATCGTCTTGTGTGAGGTGGTTTTGGCCTAAACACATCCATGGTTTGCACACATAAGCTGAATGTTTTCTTGCAAACGTGTGCATGCAATCACATATGGCCTGGCGAAGCGTCCGCTATAGTGTTGCAAGACATGTGCGATAGAGATCGGGGGCGATTATGCGTCATTGACCAAACAGAAGTGACTGTGCAAAAAAGGAAATCGATGCTAGTCGTGTTCCTGTCGCAGTGCCAACGTTAGGTAGTACTTATCGTGTCGTAAGGACCGATGACGAGTGAGATGTGTCGTGACGGAAACTGCACGCGTATGAATGAAGAACGGATATGTCTCTGGGTCGCTTTCGGATTTTGAGTATGTTGTAGCGGAAATAACGTTAAGAGGCCGTTTATACACTCAATGCAGGTGGTGCGTGAAGCGCATGCGAATGAGAACTCATGGGAATGATTGAGCATGAGGGGTTGAGGGTGGTTGGTGGCGCTGAATTTGTGTTCCTGGTCGGACGTGCAGATTGAACGTGTACATACCGCTAGACGCGTGTTTAGCAGTTGGGGCAACAGGATGGGTGGGGCTTGTGAAAGATGCCCTAACATAAATACCATTGAAAAACAAAGATCATGGTGCCATCAGTAAACGTGTGTATAACCTGCCGTCCTATGAAAATGAACTCGATGAACTAATCTTCGGATTTCACGTGTAGAGTGTTGAATGCTGGAGAGACGCCATTTTTCGCGATGCAAATGTTGCGGAGTTGATGTTTTGGTCTGCGTTACCCAAAATTGACTGCCTTTGATGGAGGATGGCGTTATTCTTCAACACACACAGAGGTGCAGTGTTTCAGGGGCATCCTTCCAGTCTATGCTGCAAAGGTAGGTGGCTTGCATCATAGGTGACAATCGGCTTCTGAATGTCACCACATACATCAAGAAGGCATGTCCCTGAATCAAACTTCGTGTAAGACATTGTTCGGGTGACAGTTTTGGACGTGATTGGTCAATAAGTGGTATAGTTCACTGGATTTTTCATACTTACGCTTGTATTTGGAGCCTCCTGAGGTAGAAATCTGCCGCCATACAGTTCGAAAATCCTGAAGGCACTTTTGAAAAATATTGAAAATGAATGATTCTTGTCTGCATGGCGACACTGATCGTCTGTAGCACATACGTATATATACACATATATACATATATATGCGTATATATATATGAATTTGTGCATGCATGAAGGTAGATAACTGTGGGCAGTTTTGATCCCGCCACCACTCTTATCATCAATGAGAGTGACGGGATATGCGTGGTTCTTATTCACCAAAGTTTACCTCGATCCTGATGAACCAGTCGAAATGTGCTGGAACAAATTGGGCTGCTGTTGTCCTCGCCGTGCCGCTCACGATGATAGTGGGAGCAGTTGATATTGGCGCACCCTTTCACGCCAAATGAAATTTGCTTTTCAGTGATGGTGGTCTTGTACTGCCAGAAGCAACGACCGGGTTTTGTGGTTGGTTCGATCATTGATTAGGCAATGAATATATATATATATGAATTTGTGCATGCATGAAGGTAGAATTGTGGACTGACATCAGAGCAGTTTTAGTAATAACTGTGGGCAGTTTTTGATCCCACCACCACTCTTATCATGAAGAGTGACGGGATATGCGTGGTTTTTATTCACCAAAGTTTAACTCGATCCTGATGAACCAGTCTAAATGTGCTGGAACAAATGGGGCTGCTGTTTTCCTCGCCGTGCCGCTCACAATGATAGTGGGAGCAGTTAATGTTGGCGCACCCTTTCACGCCAAATGATACTCGTTTGTCAGTGATGGTGGTCTTGTACTGCCAGAATCAATGACCGGGTTTTGTGGTTGGTTCGATCATTGATTAGGCAATGACCATGTGTGTGGAAGGGTTTATATGGATGATTACCAATGTGTATGGAATCACGATGTCACTGTGAAAGCAATACCCGGGTTATTTTCTTGTTGGTTTCTTGTCACAACGAGAGTAGTTAATTTGAGATGGTGTCACTGATTTTTATAACATTAAAACTGAACTCGTGCGTTGATTGGATGTGTTCGCAAGAAGAGGATCATCAGTGGTGTATGAATGTGTCAATAGAGCAATATAGCAATATTTACCTCTGGGGCAGCCCATTAGGAAACCAATTAACTTGACAGTAGTATGTTGCGTCACCCGCACGGGTGTCTGTTGTGCCGTTTTCGTCCGACTGTTTAGTTAATGGAACAAACGCGTATGCACCCGGGTCACGGAGGTTTCACTCTCAGGAGGTCTCCTATTTTCAATGCAAACTACGCCGACGAGAATACAATCTTCACCATAGCCTGGGTGAGTTTGGAGATCTTAAGTATACACATATCTACTCTCTATCCGTAGTGCACAACTTGTGTCTAAACACACGAGGTACACTTCCTAGCAAGGGCTCAGTGATGATAACAGTAAATCGTGGAAATTACATACGACAGTTTCCAGACGGTCGATTTACTTTCATTCACTGACTTGGTGTGAGTGTCATTCACCCTCTACGGTTCGACTGCTGTTTATTATCGATTCACCCAACAAAATGTTCAATCGATTGACCGCTCCTTTGTTTCACGTTCCATACATTTCTGGTATTTTATGAGCAACCTTTTGGTTTTCGGGCCACTCTGTCATTTTTGCTGTACGCCCTTTAGGCATATCACATCAGCACAGTTGATCTGGATGATTGCATTCCAGCGAAAACGCTTGAAAGTTATGGCATTTATTTGTCAGTTTCCGGTAATGAGATCTTGGTAACTGACCGTTGTGACGCACTTCCAGAATGTCGTTTCACTCTTTCTCCCCGAGGTTACCACAATCCATTCCCACAAACCAACCAATCGATTGTTTGGAAAAACAGTATGAATATTTCAGGATTGTTTGCACAACTTTTGTCATTATAGTTTTGATTACATTCGCCTCTGAATCTAGGATTTAATCCGTACAGCCCATCGAGCACTGGCTTCGGCCCAATTTATTGAGCGAACTCAACTGCTATTGGGAACGCGCCCGCCTCAGACCGCATCAATTCCGCACCTGTCCGATAGTCTGTCCAGTGTGGTTGGTCAATTCTCAAGACCAGAAGTAGTCGGGACAAACCATAATGGCAGTCACACCACACCTTTGAACCCCATCGCTTTCCCTACCTCAATATTGCCAACAAAAACAGTCTCCTGATGGATGATTTGGACGTAGGTTGAAGAGCATCCAGCAGAATCACGTAGTTTCTCGTGCGATTTGGTGCGAATCACGGAAATAGGCAGCGGTGCTGTGAATCATCAAAACACAGCCCTGTTACTGACAAATGAGACGCATATGATACTCACTAATTTCATATATGTACACATTTCCTGCTTCAAACCATATTCATAAGCACAGTGGCTTAGACTGCCAAGGTTTGTATCAGTGGTGTGTGAAGCAACAGATTTTTATGCTCGATATAGGGTTTCCGGATTCTGTTGTGGACTGTTTGAGAAATGCTGTAGAGTCAGCCGATCCCTAGAACATTCGGTGGATTCCATATGAGAGAATGGGACGTGTGTTCATTAGCGTCTAAATGTGACATTTCCGAGCTTCTTGTGTGGCTCTGTTGCTCAGCTGGTAGGGCACTTGGAATGTTGTGGCATGTCGTTCCTGTTGCTGGATCTATTCTAGTCCAGGCCCTGATTTGTTTTTACAATTGTGTCCCATCTGCTATCTTAAACCCGCTAGACTGCTTTTTGTTAGTAAATTAAATACGCGTTTTTTTATTTCCCTATCCAACTGAATTTGAAATTATGTGGTCAAAAGTGATAGAGTTCACTAGTTACCGCCTGCAGACATTCGCTGCATCTTACCAGTTTCATCGTCCACTGGTAATTATTATACACTCCCATTCAAAGACGTTTATTTTGGAAAAGTGCAGGACTGTAATGCTGGTGGCACGCGTTTCACACAATCCGGACACCGACCGATGCTAATGAATGCCTGCTTATAGCTCGCACCAGAACTAGGTTGTGCCGCATTAACTGCGGTTCCACTCACAGATCCCGTATCGAGTGTGAACTCAGAGGAATGCGATCATCATCCCTTCGTTGACGGATCAATGTGGGTGTGTTGATGATTTATCAGCCCGGGACGGTCAGCGCGTTCGCGGCCATTTTCATCGCGTCGCCACATAGCCGTGTCACCACGAACCATGGCACTTTTGTTTTTTCGCGTGCAGTTGAGGTCACTCGCTGAATCTTCAGACTCTCGGTCGTCTCTCGCTCCTTCACGTGATGTGGTATTAAACTGCGCGCCCCAATTTTCAAAGTAGATATTGCAACGCGGTTATACTTTGATCTCTCTCTCTTCCCCCCACAATAGTAGGTTGGTCATTCACGACGGCACTTCCAGTCCGATATCCATAGCCTTCTGTTGGCAACCACCTGAGGCGTAGCGAGAGCTTTAAAAACTGAAGCAATCATCGACTGTTGATGATGCAAACGACTTTGACGGCATTGACACTATAAACTCGGTGCATAGAGGTTACCAAGTGGAGCGCGATCGAAGATGCCGTTTGGTTTCATTGTGCCTGTCGTACAGCACTAACTACTGGAACCGAGTTCACCTCGCTTTCGAAGTAAACCGTAACACTCTGGGCTATTCGACAGCCCAACTGTCCTTCTGTTCTGCCTGCTTGATATTCTGTTAGTAAAAGAAGCGAAATGTAAAAGAACATGTACTCAAAGCCAGCGAATGTCGATTCGTCTGACTCTCCGTACAGAATGAGGATCGTACAGTGTGCCGAAACAATGAGAGATTTCAGAATGATCGGTGAGCACCTCGGAATTACCAGCAAAACTTGTGAGAGAATTACAAGAGATGATTTTGAAAAAGCGAACATGAAAAAACGTGACCATGTAAATTTTACTGCTCAATATGTCAGAAGGATGTGTTATTTGTAAAATGGAAACCTGAAGTGTTCATCTGCGTCCAGTGAATGTGTACACCTACGTGACATACCCAGAACACATATGTGGTCGGTTGACCATTTGTTGAGTAGCCGTCATTGATCAAGATAGCGCTTTATTTGTCGGAGTGCACTTGTGGTAGAATCAAGCAGAAGTGCGTCCGCTTAACTGAGTTCTCTGAATTGGACACCTTACGACAAATACGCATGCACGTTCATTAAAACGTCATTAAAATTCGACACCATGCAGATGCAATCAGTATTATTTCGGTTATTCATTCTTCAGATGTTTTGTTAGACTTGGAGCGTGATTGGTCGGCAGTTGTTCTTGTATATCGAGATTGCAGTGGAGCCTTCCCATGGAATAGCCCGCCAGACATGAGTGTTATTTAGGTCTTATACAGCAACTGTTGCTTGGGAAACGATGCAGTATTTGGGTCACAAGAGCGATGAACCCGTTCTCCACTTCGTGTATCATGTTCTCACATTTAATGTTAACATGTGATGATGAACAAGATTGAGGTGAATTCAGGTACTTGAAAAAGTTCACTCCCCTCAGATGTTTTGAGAAAGCTGTCAGAACGCGAAAACTGTTTGATGCGAGCATTCCGTACTGACTCGTCAGCACCAGGTTTATAACAAGAAACGGGTCTTTATATCGAAAATTCGGGGGCAGGGTGGATACTCAATCGGTGGGTCAGGAAATGTCAATAAGCCCGGGGGAGGATCAAGTTTGCAAGCAATTGTTTCTAAACTTACAAGGTCAGCTCCAGTAGGTTGATTGCGACCGCTTAGGCAATCCGCAGGAATCTTGGACTGAAATGACGTAATAAGATTCTGAGTGCACAAACCGGGTCGATAACGTGACCAGTGGTCCGGACGTGCCTTGCGACTGCGCACGCTGGTTGTTTGCATGTTTCAAAGACATTGTCGTTCTTCTGTAGTATAGAACTTTGCACCGATTTAGACAACTGTTCCTCCATTCTGGAGGTCAAGAACTTCTCGGTTCTGCCTTTGTAACATTCGTTGCAGTTACGTGTAAATTGGTAGACACCATTTGAGGTGGCATAGACAGGCTGATCTATATCGATTCAAGGCGCGGGCTGTTCATGATTCTGAGCTAATACACTGAGTTTCGCTGCGTGAACTGTTCGTTTAATCGAATTCACTCATCTTTGGGTTTTTCGATGCATGCAATAACCAACTTTAAGAGGCAATTCTATATAAACCCTCAATTTTCCCACCGTGACCACCTGTTCAAGAGGTGGTTTCGGTCTACTATGCCTTTCTATGAACCTTTTTGAATACCCATTAGATTTTAGTACAGGCTTGAACGGGTCTGTTTCTTTTGCACGACTACGCTGTGTACAAATTCATCTTGCTTGTGTGAATAGTGCACCACTAGTGTTTGTCATGAACCGGCGTTAAATCGTCAAAGTTAGTAGTAAGAGTGCGTCTAGCAACTACAAACACTGGTTGTTTGGTTGTTCCGAATGCATCAACGTTTTGCAGTAACACGGAATTTTGTGCACAGTTAGGGAAGTGTTTTTCCACCCTAAAGAACAAGCGTGTTTTGGTTTCCCAAAAAGTGGGAAGTACAAAATCAATTTGTGGTTGCTCCGAATAGAGCATTCTTCGTTCACTGAGAGGATGTGGGTTTACGGTTGTGACCCAACCGTGTCAACGTTCATCGCGTGCATACAGCATCGTTCGACATGACAAACAAAGCTAGCGTAATGGTCTCCGGTGACGCCACGCATAGCAGACATGACTACTCTTTCCAGGGCGCGCATTCTCCACTCCTGTGGACTTCGCACACTCTGAGGATCTCTGGTTATTATTGTCTCGTGGTGCATCTGCAGCTGTCTTTAAACTCTTGCTTTCACCATGCTCCAGACATTCTCAGTTGAATTCAGCACTGGTGAATAGGGTGCCAATCGTAAGATTTGTACTCCATTGTATAACTCCTCAGCAAACACTTTCCAGATCGATGTGACACGGTGCGTTGTCACATATCAGCACAATGTTTCACATGGGTAAATTGATCCAGCAGGATTCGCAGCCAGCCCTTGCAATCGCTGCTGTTTTGTGCTCCCCGTCTCGTCGTATAGCCTACTATAGAGTTTGGTGTCACAGCTCCAATCAAATGAAGATTACTGCCTCGGCTGTTTGTTACAGAGACGCACGCTCTCGTCCCTTTTAACGAACGTCCCATTGACATCGTACAGAGCAAATTGATGTTTGTCTCATCTATCCAGCAAATAGTCGTGGCATTTGCATAGCACTTCATCAGTCGATATGCAAACAGTCGCCGAAACTTCAAATTCTCGTTTGAATTCATAACTATGGGTACTCGACGCAATTTCTTGACAGTTATGCACCGGCCATCCAAGTATCGACTAATCGTTGTGGTCGACAACTCCTTCTCAAACTAAGCCTTCACGCGCAGTCTCAAAAGTTGCAGTGTAATCGTTGAGTTCAGGGAAACCCACTCCAGCAACATGTCGATCTCTGAGTCTGTCAGAACCCAGCTTCTGTGTTCTTAACGAGGCTGAGCCTCATAACTGATACAATCCAAATGTAGCCGCTTGTGAGCGGTATTAGGCTTGACTCCGTTCAGAAGGGCAGCCGTGCGCCAGTCATCGACCCTTTCAAATGCTTCGATAATACGTCTGCGTGTTTCGGGACGGATGCAAGTGTACATGCGTCCGCCAGCCACGTGTGTGAGAGAACTAATGTAAACGTTCTCACGAACTGGTTCACTCCCACGTCACACCTCGAAGTCTACCAAGACCTCAAAGCTCACGCCTGTTCGACGTGAGATTCACAGACATTCCTAACCGCTCACAACCCTTTATCTGTCAAAGAAACCATTACCGTCGGCGGTTGGATGAGTTAGTAAGAACAGGGTCAGGTGATCTGTGTTCCACTTCGGCCGCTAACCCCGTTCTCATTGAACAAATCCGTTGACACCCCTCGAATAACCCAGACCACATTCTTTACCAAAGTAGCCAATTCGAAGCACTCTTATTAAGATTGGTCATCCCTCACGGTTAGTTGGGCCAATCGCGTTCTTGCCGTCACGTCCAGTAATCTAAGGTGGAAATTCTAATGCACCAAAGAGATTTGCTTCAGCACGTAATGGAAAATCTTGTGCTTGAAATGGAAAAAGATGTAGAAACTGGTATGGTGTTTGTCAGGTGTTGACCGGACTACGTGAATTTCCTATAGACAGCTCCTCTGATAGAGCCAGTATTCCGGCGACTGATGAGTATGTCTACGAACGGCAAACAGTTGTCGGTCTCAAATGCACACGCTGCTTTTATGTTTTTCTGTCAACTAGTTAACCACTGCTCTAGGTTATCTACTGCCTGTTGGGATCGACTGAATACTAGTTTATTATCGACGTAGCGTTCGTAGTATGACAGATTCTCCACATCGGTGGTTAACTCTTGCTCAATCCGTACCATGAAAACTTCTGCTAGGATGAGTTCTAGTGGAATTACTATGGCTACCTTGTCTGTTTGGCGGTAGCGCCGACCAAGAAAACGGAAGCTGATGTGTCCAGTACACAACAATTAGGCTTCTTTCAGAACATCACTTGGCAGCGGCAAAGTAATGCGGCTCGTTTCAACGAGCTCACAAATATAATTGATTGTCTCACGTAGCGGGACATTCGTGAATAATGAATAAATGCTTGTGGGGCAAGTCAAGATTGATTTTGTCTAAGTGATTGATCAATTCAAAAGAATATATAATAGCGTGTGCACGGAATTGTTGTTTTTCATGGAGTTAGGATTGCGACTAACCAATTCGTGTTACAGAGAATTTGTCATCGCCAGGATAGGCTTAAGAGGCATTCTAGACTTGTGTTTAGGGACGCCGTGGAGCTGAGACGTCGGCGTCCCACACGGTTTAAGAGCGCAGTTGTAAGAGGATCTGAGGATGCCGTGCTGTGCGTCCTTAGAATCCAGTGACGTTGTCCACTGTGTCTATTTGCTGAAACCTCGTTGAGTCGTCTAATATTGGCAATACCCTCTACATAATTGCGTCCCTGTCTGAAATGACTGCCCCGAAGCCTTTGTCTGGCTCAATTATCACTGAATTTTTCGATGCACGTTCTGTTATTGATTGCAGGTGTTGGTTTGTGATAGCACACCGCCGGCCATTGAACGGAGTCATGATAAACCCGTTAGCTACATAAGTCACTTTGGTCCTGAGCCAACCTATGTTGTCAGCAGTGGTTGCCTGAGGGCCTGGTAATCGATCAGTTGCGTTCTCAAACATGATTAGACATATATGATTTAGACTTGAAGCTATGGCCTCAATTAACTGAAGCCGACCTTGCGTGTTTGGAAACGACTGCTCGCAAACTCGATCCTCCCCCGGACTTAGTGACCTTTCCTAACCCACCGATTGAGTATCCACCCCGCCCCCGAATTTTCAATATAAAGACTTGTTTCATGTTACGAACTTGGTGCTGACGAGTCAGTACGCAATGATTGCATCAACCAGTTTTCGTGTTCTGACGGTTTTGTCCAATCAATAACCATCTCACTTCGATCACAATAACTTCTCTCTCGGCACTCCCAACCCTATCATAACACTTGCTCTACTCATCTTCCCACCAAACTCTACTTGCATCGCACTCCTCTTCTTCCTCATCATGCAACGGGCGCCAAATTTGAACATGCAAGCCGATCAATCTTATTGTGAATGCTCGTAACTCTCACATACCAAGTTCCGTGCAACGCGGAGGTACCGCGTAAAACACCACCATTCCAAAGTAAGGGTTGCAACAACAGTACCGTGCGGGAAAACAACACAAGCAAACATCATCCGAACGCCCAATAAGCCGTGCACACGACTCACACAAACGTACACTGAAACGGCGCGGACAACAAAGCAGCACGCTCCGAATGTAACGGCTGTGCCTGGAGCGCTCTCGTGCCAACGTACAGTTGGATCATCTCCAATGAGCCTTGGGGTTTGTTGGGTGCAGCCTCGTCTGTCTCTGGTGGAACATTGTCCTCTGCAATGTGCTTCGTGTGTCCACCTACAGCTATGCCTGCAGCAGTGTGGCTACCCGTCTGATGCCTTTCGTTTTGCTTGAAATTTTCGGATGGTCAGTCCATCTCGTTGGTGACGGGTTCTGCTGTCCTCATGAATAGTACAAGCCTTAGTGAGTGGTAAGGCATACTGAACAACCGCCCTGTTCGTTTTGATTTGTGCCATTTTGCACCGCTCAACTGGTCTAGTTCATCTAGTCTGGGCTGTTTTGTTGCCCAACGTGAACCCAGTCTCGTGCTGGACTGCATGTACAGTCGCCTGGCGTTTCGGGACTGGCCAGTCAACAATAAGTTGTTCGTCTGGGTGGCTGGATGGTGGTGGTGTACACAACTCTGTGCGGTGCATCACTCAACTCGTGTGCCCGTGGAGAGCAGAGCCATCTGTGTGAATCAATGCGGACTGCATACCGCCTTGCACATCGACATCTTGAACGCATATTGCGAGGGTCGGCCTATCAACTATTGCAACGCCGAACTGGTTACGGCTCGGGTTTTGCCGGCTGATGTGATTCCCCCAATCTGATCTCGTGCTTGTGAGGTACCATATCTATGACGTTCTCATAACACATTCGGGTAAACCCACTTTGCGGCTGAAAGCTTTGACGAGGATTTGGCAGCCAAGTCGCCACTCGGTGAATGATCTTTGTGCATGCCTCTCCGTCCTGTAACATCTGTGGTTGATGTTGCACGTGGTCTGCGTTCAACGCTGACCTACGTATGTACCATGTGGTCCATTATCCTGACCTCGGATCAGACGTGAACTTGAGCATATCACTGAGCGGATGAAGAGGAACTAACAAGGATTTCCTGAGTAACGGCGGGTGAACAGAGAAAGGCGCATGACCGAAGAATTTGGTCATTTTTTCATTGGACATCGTGGTGTTCAGGGATGCGCGGTACACTTATCAAGTGTTGTGCGCCTCTTTTTTTATCGGGCCAATTCGCCAATGCACTTCCTCGGAGTGTTCACCACGACCGGTACTACTGTCTGATTGCTGTGGTTAAACCGGACTTACAGGGCTCTTGTGGCGTTGTATGGCCGGGAAAGCAGGTAGCTCGTTAGTCAGCTTGCAATTTAAATCTGGCGTTTCATTTCGAGTGTAAATAGCTGACCAAGATATTTATGTGCAGTGTGTCGGAAACGGCGGCTTCTGGTTCGTGCGTGTCCGGGTTTGGTTATCATGTTGCTTGTGAATGTAGGCTTGGAGATGGTTCCAATACGTTCAGTGTGCAGATACGCATATGGTGCCGCTAACTATCAACAGCCTGTGATGTAATGGTAAACTATCCACCTGACCCGTCTTGAAACACGGAGAACGAAGAGTAACATGTGCGTCAGCAGTGGGCGTAACGAAACCCACAGGCGCAGTGAATGTAAAAGCCTGACTTGTTCAGACTGAGGTGACATCCTGTCGTATTTACGCATGGTGCCACTAAGCAACGAGCAGCAGGCGCATCGCCAGCCCGTCCCATGACGTAGACACATAACCTTCGACCAGTGCACCGTCGGGGTGAAGAACGGGCGTATATGTTGAGACCCGAAAGACGGTGAACTTTGGTTGCACAGGTTGAAGCCAGAGGAAACTCTGGTGGAGGACCACAGCGACTTTGACGTGCAAATCGATCGTCGAACGTGAGTACAGCAGCGAAAGACCAATCGAACCATCTAGTGGCTGGTTACCTCCACAGTTCCCCACAGGATATCGAGTGTTCGGATGGCGAACAGTTCTATATCGTAAGGCGAGTGATTAGAGCCCTTGGAGGTTGAACCTTCTCAAAGTATTCTCAAACTTTGAATGGGTGAGAATCTGAAATCTCTTAGGCGGAGTTGGGCGTCGAATATGAGTGTTGATCCCATTCGGTTGCGTAGAATAATTTTAGTTCGACACTCGTTTGTAAACTCATACATTCGAACGTGATGACAACAGCGTTCACTGTACATCTAGCACATCCCGACGTAAGGTCTGAGAAATATAGGCTGCACTTTGCCAAATCTAGTGTCTTAGCAAAGATAAGCGGAAACTCCTTAATTTTGCACCATTCTTATATTTGCTACAAACTTCCAGTTGAGGTCCGATCCAGTAGCAACATACGGTGGTTTAAAATGAGTTCGGATAGCTATCTTACAATATCAAACACAATGTCTTGCTGTGAACTCTGTATTTCCTTCGACGACTTTTTGTGTGTGTGGTTCGGGGAACACTTGGCCGTCAACTACAAGTGTAACCTGCAAACTGCCCGCGCTTTCCAACTCCCTTCAAAAATAGCTCGCTCAAAACGGTTTGTTGTATCATTTACTCGCACCCCCACCTAGCATTTTGTCTACTGCATGCTGACTAAAGCGTCCGCAGCTCAACAATTTTTCATTTATGTGTTTATTCCTGTGCACTCATTACTCAAATTGCTGAGAAATGTACAATCGGCGTTCATCACGCTCTCTTGAGTGCATTTCTCACGAATGCGTCGACAAATATACCATTATTACTATTATTATTGTTATTAACCCCAGCAGAATGATGTTATATGAGCTATACTCAGAACACGCACATGTTATGGGGCCTTCCAAATCGTCGACTCAATATTCCGGTTGAATGAGCAAATCCTGATCGATTGGCGAAATACCACAACAACTGTTCGACAGCGATATACATTTCGTAAACCATAGGAAGAATAATAGCATCGCGTATAGTCTGTCAAATATTGCTTACTCACCATTTTTCAAATTAAACTGTGAGATTGCGCTCTTCTCCTTGATCCCATAAATAGCCCGTTGTGTGAAGATTTTTCCTGCAACGGATGGATGCACAAAAACCTCGTCTTAGATTAACGATCCGCAAGATTTTTCACTTTTCGCCGGTTTCCGGCAACCGACGAATTCCTGAGCTGGAGTTTTCCCAATCTTTCGCTATATTTTGGAACTTTCCGTCCTGCCGCGCTTAAGCCTGATTATTTGTACACTATTCCAGCGCTATCTATATCACGTAATGACATAACACGTTGATGGCTGGAAAATGTTTATAGGCAGATTTTGATGCGGTGGGTGTTAATTGGCTGGTTCGTGTTACAAATCCAAGCGTTAGTGCGTAGGTCTACAGATAGCCGGCTTCCGCGTAAGATTTCGGAGCCGGTAGACCTTGGCGAAGTGTTTCGAGCATATTTTCCGGATGGTTTCCGTTGTGACGCGCCCACGGAATTCTATAATTTGCGAAAGTTTCAACTGGAGAGATCGGAATGAGTAACGTTCTAAGAAATTGTGTAACGCGTGCACAGTACTACTGCAATTCGGGCAAGCAAACTGATGGAGACTGGAAACCTTACTTCGAACGTTTGTAAGGTAGTCAGCAGTATGCTGAGTGAGAGTTGTGAGTAGATTGGGTGAGCGATAAATCATCAGGCTAAAAAGCGTTCATAGGATCGTGTGTAGGCTTTGACCTCGCGGTTAAATGGCACAGATCTTCTCAGCCAGAGGTATGCCAGCCACCTACGTCCAGTTCTCAGTCGAAACAACGGAAGCAATTCATGCAGAAAACGTCTCCTGGGGTAATTTTTGGAAACCAGCCAGTAATGATGGACGATAAGGTGCTTTCTGGGAGCGTCCGGTTACGCTACATCCGCAGTATCTCATCGTCCAAGTATGTCAAAAAGGATGGACAGGGTGGCGTCCATGAAAAGCACCGTACCCCCGTGGACGACCAACACTGTTTGGGATGTGGTGATGAATTGACCGACCGAACCCAATGTGACAGCTGTTGCAGTTGGTGTCGTCAGCGGTGTGCCGGACAACAGTGTGTCGTTGATGCTTTCGAAGTTTGCTTCAGTTAACGGGTTACACGTTTCTAGTCTCACCGTTTGCACTGCTAGCTTTCATCTAAACGCTCAAAATGTCATTGGTATCCGCATTGCCTGCTTGCACAAGTTCTCTCACGCCATGCATTTTAACCTACTTCATGTGTTCATTCCGTTTATCCCCGCCCGTCAAAGCCTGTCGCACCCATAAGTTCCTTCGTCACGTTGCAGGGTAGGTAGGGCTGCTGCAAAATTCAATCCCTCCTCAAAGCGGTGCAGCAGTGACAACAATCTCCGCGATGGGCTAACAGGACTCTGGCGCGC
>QNGE01007159.1:638-17471 GCA_008508345.1 Paragonimus westermani
AAGGAAACACAGTAACTGTCCTGTTAACTTCAATCGATAACCCCGCGATTAGGACTTCCGAGACAGAGGCTGGCTGGAAAGTCTATCTGAATGCAAAAGCTGCGATCAAATGTGGATGATGTTCAACTGGAAAATAAACCAAATCCCCGACTACTAATCACTAACACTCACTACTCTTTTGCTTCTCAGCTAGAGAACTGCTTGTGGCTAGCCGAGACAAAACTTCTTGCTGATTTCTTCCCATCTTTACGCTGATTCATGTGTTGTGCACATCCTGTTGCTTTTTTCCTACTGTACCGAAAGAGTGCAGACAGGATACGATGGCGTCGGCGTTGGGCTGACACGCGAAAAACGCGTATGAGCTACCTTGATTGATGAAGCAGCTTCGTGCTTGGGCTAGCTATCTGTTCGCAACGCACATTAGCGAACGCCACCGGTGTTCACTTCGGTATTGATTCACAGCTGTCCATAGTTTTTCAGTGCGCTCTTTACGAGAGTCCGTAATTCACCGGCTCCCTGTTTGTTACAATCTGCTCCCGTTGAGATTCAGTCTGTTCCTTATCAGTGTTTGCGGTTCAATTACTGCTGATCCTCGAATTTTCTTCTTCAAAACTTCAGTTCACTGTTATGGTAATCTGTGGCGATCTGGTCAGACATTGGGCTGCGTGGTGTGCCTCCGTAAATTCTCTCTGAGCTATCCCTATCGTATCCTCCACGTCGTTTCTTCTGCAACAGATATTTTGTTATATAAATATCCACATATTTTATTTCAAGCACAACCGTTTCATATTCGGCCTATCAACCCCACATTTTCACAGATGATGCGGAACATGCCATATTTACTTTGGACAGCGCGAAATCGCGGTCAGCTTCGAATAATTCCATCCCTGTTTCGGATTCTGAGCAAGGTGTGACCGGTCTGCTATCTGGCGAGTAAGTCAGTGATCTCCATACTGTGAAAAAATAATTTGGAACATTTTACTTTTCCTTAACTCACTTAAACACTATCCGGCTTTCCGTTTGGAATTGATTTCAATTTCTAGACTGCAATGCTTCACTTCCCTCATCATCTATCAATCTGCTTTCCTGTCCTCATGAATAGTAATATCCCATCTATCACGACGCGGATCAACTCGAAGTGTACTGCTTGTTCAAGTTTTTTTTAGTCAAACATGACACTTTTGTCAACTTCAGTCTCTTCACCAACATTGCATTGGCATGTAGCCTGTTTGACCAGAGTTACCCAGTTAGTTAATTCACCTTAAACAGACTTTTCATTTGAGAAACACTTTAAGTAAAACAACGATTTGATTTATGCACTGTTGTGTGTAAATCAACCTGAGATGCATTTTTCGTTGCAGCCTACTCATCACTCCTGACAACTTGAACAGACAGTTTAAGACGAAGTAAAAATGTTAAAAACGGCCAGGCATTCATACTGAGGTCGTGTTTTGTACAGATAACGTTTCTCAACAAATATTTTGGGTGGTTTGATAAAAAATCATATGTTCTTGTGCTGGAAAATAAGGATTTTGTTCAAGATCAAGCGGAGGACATGGAAAGTACAAAGAACATGTGAAGGATGATCGAACTCGGGCATAATTGTCGAGGTCATCCCATGACATGTCCTCTATAACAATAAAGTTGCTAGATTCCTCTTGGGGGTTGTCATGGTTTTTAGTTCAATTCTTCAGTGATCATGAGACCAATTTTAAAAAATCTCGTTTACCGACTGGGTGACCGGTGCAACCACTGGGTAAATACAATAGTGTTGTAGAGTTAAAGGTACTGAGTAACAGAAACTGTTCGTCTTCTGATGTTTTGTGGTGATACGGGTTGCTTGGGCAGACCATGCTGTACAATGACTCTATGTGACAGTACCAAAACGGGACCGGCTGTACCGTGGACTGAAAGTTTTATATCATCATTGCACACACGATACTATCGATTATTTCTAAAGGGTGGAGGTAGAATGTGAACACATTCGGGGAACTAGGTGACGGACAATGATTTTTCACTCGGTTCACTAAGCTGAATTCAGTTGAGCCTGTCGACTGAACTGCGCCGGTTACGACATCGTTGGCGCATTGCAAGGTCAAGGTTATGGCGTAGGCAGACATTGAAGCAACGTAATTAGTGAAAATTGATGGCAGACTGACACCTTCAATGGCCCCGAAGTTGGTAGAAAGCAGTCGTTAGGCCTTTTTATTTTAATAGTTGAATTGATCAGTCACAATACACAGTAGTCTTGAGGTTACCTAACCAAAAACTAGTGTATGTAGTATTTTCAAAGAGTATATGAAAGTATCATCCTGTTAACGCGATTGGGTGCATTCGAATTGCCCCACATATTTTATCCGATAACGATCAGTTGAAATGAATCGGCATTTACCAACGGGTATTTCGAAAACCTCAGTGCATGGTCAGTTCTTTGAACGTAAATTTCCTAGTCTACAGCTGTCGAATCGTGTATTCTGTATGTCAGCCCATCGACTAACATATCGGACATTATTTGTTGAGATCACCAGCAGAAAATTAGTCCGTGATGTGGTAATCGATCACTAAAACTGTCTTTTATAGTATCGTCTGATCTGCCTCCGTATATGTGAACCGCAATGACGTTTGCTCGGGTCTGATGCCATGTTCAAATATGCTACTCCGATTGGGTTTTAACTGGAATTGTTTGCCGAGTTTTCACCTTTGACGACCACAGAAAGTGTGTGCGAACCTATTCGTGTAGATTGGAATCTTTTGAAAAGGAAACCGTCAGATGACGGAACTTCAGGTGTAGACTAATATGTTTACCTTATAGATTTTGCTTGCACGGTCTGGGAATGACAATGCTAACAGACAGCAATTCGACACAAATATATAACATAACAAGCCTCAGGGTCTGTCCCTCCAGTGGAAAACTTCGATGCCCGCAATAGCTGTGGAATTTTGGACGCAAATTCACAATCACTAGTACCTCAACTACCTTCCTTCCCTGTGACGTGACATTCCTCCTTATTTGTACCAGGTGGCGCAGCATTATATATATATATATATATATATATATATATATATATATATATATTGGCCTGCGTCACACGTGAATTTCTGTGATGTAATCTATTCAGTCTGTCCGCTTGTGGCCACTGTTCACGTCTGACATTGCGTGAAGACCTCACAACTCATGACGCCCGTGCAATTTGTGCGAGCCGTGTACGGTTTTGACGAAATCGATATGAACGTCACAAAAACATATTTGGCGCAATTAAGAAACACCTAAACGGGTACATCGATAACCCGTGAAAGCGTTTCTTATAGGCTGTTGCTAGTACAAAAGACCAAGAGGTTCCCAAAAACGAGTATTGAAAAAATTAACTCCTGTCTGTTTTACTTTGAAGGAATCCGCAGTGTCCTCGACGGTGTCTGTTGTTTCTCCACGTTCGGATTATCTGCCCAGTTTTGTTTATTTTACCGATTAGGGTTCTGGGTATGCTCTTACGAGCGGTTTCACATTTTTTTTCCGTTTGTTGATGTCACGTCTGACGACCAACGTGGTAGGTGAAGTTTTGCCGGAATGAGAACGCTCGCTAGGAAGAAGTGCAGACTTCGTATTTCTCTTTGAACTACAAGGTCACCCTCCTGTGAGAAGACTTAAAGTGATTGTCCCGCCAGTACCAATGTCTCCTGTTCATGCTTGCCGATTCACCACTACAATTTATGCAGACCGTTCCCTATGAGTGTTTAGAGAGTCTGTTATATTGAGCGATATAATGTGTGGGCTTTGTACCCACTGAATGGTTGCTTGCTATCCAAATGTTAAGTCGTGCTCAACAGTATTTTAAATGAGCTGTTCTTTCAGTAGTTCTGTATGGAACATTCAGGTTATTTCCAATCAGCGATCGGTTGTGAAAACTTGTGCACGGATAACAGTTATCTTCCTACATGACCCAACTCCGATCACGTGGGCGGTGCAAAGGGTGGTCACCGCGCCGTATTCTTGTGAGTCGGCACTGACCGATGAACAACAATACTGTCGCATGATGGGTTGCCATATTATTGAGATTACGTGATAAGCCTGCTCAAGATAGGGTGTTTCGACTCAACTTCCGGTCCGCATTTATACGCGACTCATTTCCATCCTGAATTTTTACAAATTTGGGGGTCGGGAAATTTTGGTCGTCAGATGTGTGCATGGGTATACCTGTACTGGCTTCGAAACAAAACACTCAGGTTTGCTGCTCCCCGAACTGAGAATATTCGTTCCCGTGTTTGCACTGCCTATTCCACTCACCAGCCTGATGTTTAGTCCATATACTCTACTCGCCCCACTTTTGTTTTACTGAACCAATTTGCTGTTAATTGTTTGTAGCGCGAGTAGCAATTCGCGACCTGGTGTAATCACGTAACAGGTCACCTTTGATCTTTTCGGCTCCGTTTAAAACTCTGATTTTGTTGAACGAGTCTATCGTGCTGAACGATTGAGGCCTGGCCTGCATTCCTCTAACAGTGCCGTAGAAATATTTGGACCTAATCTTGTTTTCAATTTGGGGATCCGTTTTCTGGTTATGTCTAACTCAACGATCAGACGTGAATCTTTACATATCTATATGTTAGTCACGTTGTCTGCTTTCTTGTTCTAGAACGGCTGTCGTGCAAATTTGGTGTTTAGCCTTTAAAAAAAAGCCTGGTTTATTCGCCTATATTTTTTTCTCATGGTGTACGCTTGTACTATCAGAAATCCCGATTGTGCGGTGCTTCCCTTCGCTACGATTGTCTTCAAGTGCAAAACTAGTTTCCTCATCCGAAGCCAACAGTTCCAAATCATTTCGACAACATGGGTCATCACTTGTCTGGTCATAAAAACGCTCTGTTAAAGAAGGTCCTTGGAAGTCAACATGTTTTGGTGAATTCCACTGATTTAGGCTCACGATGGCACTGTGATACCAACACCTGACCGCAAATCACACGATCGTGGATCCGAGCTTAGTTGTCGCGGTTGTTCCTGTCTCAGTTCAAGCAAACGTACGTTGTCTAACTCACATTCCGCTGCATCTGACATGGAAGTGAACACCTAGTGGGAATATAGGTTTTCGGCTAACCATTTCTACCGCAACAAAATCAGTGATTTGAAAGTCGTACGGCTTTTCTATCGCTGTTGGTCTACTTGCAACCACATTAATTGTGCCCTTTCAAAAGTGTTACCCTCACTTTAGGAATGTGTTTCGACAGTGGTCGATTATTGTATACATGTTTTTTGTAGCATAGATTATCACAACCCATTTTTTTCATTCCTCAGATTGGTCCTAAACTGAACTTGTTGGCCTACGTTGCAAGATCTGTTTGAACTGTTTCATGTTCCAGCCACCTGCTACCTTGTTTTCGTGTCCATTTTCCTTCGCGTCTCACCATTTTCATTTCTAAATGAGACGTAATGTAGCTTTTTCTTCTGTTGAGGATACCTACATGTAGTTTACTTTTAATTCCTGTGATTGTGGCTCGAATTGCTGTCAATGCTTTGTTCTGTATCAGTTTTTTTTCGTAGATGCTAATTTTTTTCGATCTCTTATTATTTTTGTTTGTGTTATTGCTATACACTTCGTAGTGTAATTTAGAATTTTGATTTTTCTTCACATAAAGTCGATGTTTCAGAATAACGTCTTGTACTCTTGCTAGTTTATTTAGTGTGTATGTTTACGCATTCTTGTTATCGCATTTTGCTATTTTTGTAGTCTGCTGCAACTGTTGAATTAAACGACTAAGCAACAAACCTCGAATTGGTTGGCTTGCATGTGTTTCAGGAGTAGGTGTCACTTGTTGCCTTGTGGACTGTTTATGCGTGAGGTACATATTGAATTGTATAGGAATTGTACACTACTTTGTTGACCTTTAAATAGTCATCCGATGGCTTCAGTTACAAGTGCAGTAAATGTGCAAACCTCCCGGTTTCCTCACCTCGTGCTTGTTAACTCGTAAGCTCACATGTAGTAATGTGCAAATTGCGAGTTGTGTTCCTTTCCCCCGATTGGGATTTCATTGCCAGCCCACTCTCGTACTGCAGAGGCGTCGAACTCATTTATGTGAATGCTGCTTCTGTTCTTGTTGAGTTTTTTGTAATTTGAAGGTATTTAGTGAATTGAGGGATGATAGCTGTCAAGCCGTACTATGCTACAAAACTATCCGGATATTTCTGTTTGTCTGAATCTCCCTAGGATCACTGGTTGAACACCCTTGGTTCTAAAGTCTTTTCGTGATGTCTAGTGTGTGCTGAATCCCGTTTGCTGAAATTATTTTACCTCTTCGCACTTCGAAGTAGAAATTAACTCACTTTCTCCGACCCCGTCCCTTTAGAACTGCAGTGATTTATCGCCGGCCTATGATTTAGCGGTTCACGTCTCTCGGTCCTCACATCGCTGTGTGTGCAGATTCCTCGACGGGCGTGCACTCATTTTGTTTTCCATATGCTCCTTGTATGTGCGTCACATGTTTGGAGAATGAAAACAATACACGTCTTGTGGTTTTTGTCTCAGGCATTCGCGCTGTTTGTTAATCGTCCACTAATGTTTTGCCCAAAAAAGGCTTGGTAATACAACGCTGTCGCATATTTCTCGCTTGCTTTTCACACATGGAAGACTAATTTCTTTGTTTCGCAAATGTAAACACAAAATACACAGTTTGAAACGTCGCTTGTCGGTATTCGGACAAAATTAGGTTGCCATTTTAATCCAAAGTTACTCCGTCTCACAGTTTCACGGATATGTCGATTCAAGGTACATTATGACTCTCTAAAGTGAAGTGTGGCCTTCACGAAGTCTTTTGTACAGTGCTTGCGCATGCTATTTTCAATTGTTACAAGCTCGGTTGTAACCCCTCAAACCCGAGCTCCTTGGAGGACATCCATCAGCTTCAGTTTGCTGTACTGAGCAGCTATGTCGCAGAAACGTTCAATATCCAGTGGGAATTGGGAACAAGGATAGTAACAATTACCGCGAAGGTGTAACTACATAAAATAATGCACATTTATTCGTCCCGGAAAAGCTGACATATTTATCGTCGAAACTGAAGCATTCCAGCCTATTAGGTAGCTACTTCGAAGCATATCCCGCCTGTATAATTTTGAGTTCTTCAGATTGTATCAATAGTGCAACCACTCGTTATATCCATCAAATCTGTCCATTTTGGGTTGCCGTCGGACGTTTCTCCATTCTTTAAAGATATCGAGTTTGTGATAAGCAGACAACTGTGAAATTCGCCAATTTCCCGAATAACGCTTTCTCCAAGACTCCTTTGACGCCTTTTCTCGTGTACCTGAAGTCCAGCCAAATTCTCAAGTCGTTTACACCTAATAGCGCTCTGGAGACACTTTACGTCATTCTCCGTCGAGTATGTTCGTAGAAAACGCTTCTTCAGTGTATAGCAAGTGCGGTCCAAAGTTGGTACACTGCTAAGTTGGATAATCCTATCGGTCTTGCGGCTCATTAGCAAACAGGTTGCGTCTCAGTGGCTGTTTTTTCTCTGAGCAGGTATCGCGTGGTGAACTATGCTCTCTGCAAGTCAGTACTTGTTGACGGTGCATAACAACAGTTCTTAGATGATATTAAGCGTATGGTTGGATAGCATTGTGCTTACGTAACGTGAGTGAAACTCATTATTTCAAAGAATGGACATTCATTCTTTTTCAATTACTGACGAAAAGTGTTTCCGATTGTGTGTATTCTGTAGACACGTGCGCACAAAAATATCGTTTGTAAAAAAACTCGTAATCGTGCAACTGTGAAACGAAATGTCCCCCGGGTTCCCGTGAATCCGAGCTTTTTCTTCACTCAAAATGCGAAGTTGTAACTCCAAAGAAGTACAGACAAATCGAGCATTATCTGTTTATGGTGCATAGAATTCGATTGTTTTCATTGTTTCTTGCTCATATCAGATAATATTCTCATGAATGATTCCAATGCAGAATATAAAGGCTATATATTGTTAGTATTACCGCGCTATCAAGTGCAAAACTTGAATCTTCGAGAATATTGGCGGACATTAGAACTCTCAAGATAGGAAAATCCGTTTTTCTTGCCAAATGTGACCAATTCTTGGGAAAAAGTGCCTTTCCCCAACAGTAACTGTCGAAAACATCTGGGATCTATGCGTTACGGGTAAAAATTTAACCGATTAAACCATACGGAAACCAACTAACTTCCCATTTTGAAGTAATGTCCGCAGTTAATCGCAAAAGGTGCTCACTACGACAGTTTGTCGAGCTACTTTTACATACTTTCTCTCGCTTTTCACTGTCTGTCATAGCATGTTGCTACCACGCTTTCACGTTGACGATTTGTACAGAGATTCGTTAGGGCTTCACACATTTAGGTCAATTCTTCGTTTCCCTTCATTACGTCCACTTCGAGAACTTTCTTCAACCACATTTTATCCGACTGTGCACAAAGGCAAGGATGATACTGAGCAAGTCGAATGATATTCAGCCTGCTCGTTTTTTTCTTTTCCCAATACCTACCGTACTATTCAATGGGAATCTGACCGAAGATTCTCTTACATGCCAGACAATAGTTTTGAATCCGTCGGTTGAATTAATGAGCAGGCATTCAACTGCGTACTTCTACTTTTGGTATGCTTTATAGATTGGACGCCACTTACATTTTGTGACGGCTTTTACATTCATGTAAACATATCATCCAATCTCTTTTGAAAAGAGACACCTGACTCGAGCTTCGCTTTTGGTGGAGCACCTCTCGCCACTATTGGGTGTAGAGCTGTGGATCACTGTCTGATAAAGCAACTAAGTTGACTGTTGCTCCATTGGCCTCATGCCAGCTCAGCCACGTTTGCTTGTGAATAATTTTCATACTGTGCGAACGCCTTGAAGAGTGATACAATAGTTGTGTCATTAACTCCATTCTCATTACAACTTGTTCGAGATACTCCGACCGACAAAAGTTACTTTCTGAGTAGCACAGCATTTCTATGGAATTGGACATTTCAACTTCATGGTACCTGTTCAATATGTGTGCGGCATAATACGTTCGTAAGTAATATCTGGCTCTCATTACGTGTTCTCAGAACAGCCATGTACCATAACCCCCCACCCCACCACCACCACCAAAGAACGTATCCCACCAGATGACTCCCGCTTATATATTTTGTGACAATTACACAACTATTCTGTGCAATACTATTACACATAAACTGATCTGAGTAAAATGGAGAAAAGCCACAATCTGGCTAGCTTTACGGTACGCGACATTTGATGCCGTGTATCACAGTCTGATTCCATGGGGGAGCTACGGTGCTCTCCACGTTCAACTAGTATCTGTACAACACTTTTTTAACCCTGTGCTTACCTCTTTTGTTATGATCATTTGGTCTTTTCCTTGCTCTCTTTGTGTTCTACCAAAACTGACGGTTACCTACATCAACCATCAAATCGACACGATAATCGTTCAGGTGGTCTATATGGCCCCATCGGAAGCAAGAACCACCCTAATTCACAGAGTTTTCTGCGCACCGACTGAATCAGTGCTCTTCCATCACATTTCAGCGATTAAAAAAAATGCCCACGACACTCACTGAGACCACTGACTTGTTTCCTTGGTCCACAAAACGGATATATGTTAGATCGTGCTATTCTTCAAGTCGGTCGAACGAAACTTGTACCAGGTTACGGGAGCAGATCAGTTTTTGACATACTATGATGACGTGTCAATTTTGCTGGCGAATGGTCGTAGTACTTTGGTGATCTGCCTTGTGGCCTGTAAGTCAACAAACTGAATTTTATTTCGCAGGACCCGCACTGCTCCTTTCAAAGGAGGTTACTTTACTCTTTTAAAGTAGTTGTTTAATGCAATGCTTTCCACATCTTATTAAAGTGTTCCTTGGGCGGAAGTGTTTCTCCTTGGGGAACAGAAATAGTGGATTCTGAGTTAAAAACCAAACAAGTTCTTGCGGCTAGCTAGCTAGCCTTTTTCAGTTTCTTGTAACTTGTTTAACCACGGGCAGCTCTTCTTCCATGTGAACCAGCGAGGAAGCTGATTATTCCTTACTTTGGGACGTTTATCTCTCGAGTCCATACCACAAAACGTCCGCTTGATTGCTGCTTCCAACCTGCAACAAGTATGAAAAGCCCACAGAGTGTCAAAGACCGATTTGACATTACATGAACAGTTACAGTACGTGGAACGAGTTTGTCTAGTGTTAGGAGTAGAGTAAAGTTAACCTAAACAACACGAATGAAAAGTCAGATTTGATGTGTCGCGAGATATGGACTTTATATTCCTTCGGGTAATTATTCTTGTGTTCATTTGGCAGCACGGTTACAATTATGTACAAATAAAGCAGCATTTTCACTGATCTTACGAGGTCGGAGGTTTGGTGCTGTACATGCTGTACATTGATAGACCACCGTCTTTGTCTTCTCTGTTGTGTTCGTTCGCCGAAACAATTGTAGGTCGTACACAATCGGCTGGGGTTTGGAATGTTTGGTCCAGACATTGGTTCAGATTGCTGGTACTCACTGGCACGTATAGAACATTCCTTCTCTCACACATGCTGGTGTCCGCAGAATAGCTTCCAGAGTTGTTTCAAGATATGGCCATTACTAATCATAAAACAGGTTTTCAATAGCTCCCAGGAGTTCACTGGAAGTGAAAGCCGTGTTGCCGAACAGTTTGTTTTCGGTTGTTCATCACCGAGATAGTTACATAGCATTTTATATTGTCAATTATCAGACGAGAAAGATCAAGAGCAATTAGTCACATAATTACATCACACCATTGTGAACTGGAGGATAATTGGGTGGCCGGAGGTGTCAGGTTGGTAACCGGGGCCCATGGTAACCGTAGGGTCTGAAGAAATTTCTTCTGAGCGCACAACTGTGAGTTGCGTAACCAAGTTCCTATCTCTTCGGCGGTGGCCAGAATACGAAATTTGACTCTTCTGGATTGATGACTGGGCAAGCGGTAAATGGACTGGAAATCTATTTCTGGCGAGTCAACGAGGTGCGCCAGAATTGCACTCAAAATGTACTCCACTCCGCCCTTTTGTGGGTGGTGCTGACGTATCCCCCAAGGAAGACGCGTGTTTGTGCGACCGACTTAATTTGCTCCATAGAACACGTGAAAGAGTAAACACAAAATGAAGTCACACTCAGATAACGTATCTTCGGATTGTACGCAAACTACCGGCTTGGCTCTGAATGTGCTGCACTGTAGGTCTTTTCAGTTGCGTTATTTATTCTACGGGCCACCAGTTCAGCCATAGCTTCATCCGTATAGTGTAGCATCATATTAACCGAATTCTTTTCCACTCTCTGGAGTTTGACTTTCGGTGTTGTCAGTTCCACTTGTCTATCAATAATGTTTTGAGGTAGGCGCTCACTGCGAACGTCCGTCGTGAGATATCATTTCCGATTCAGTGGTGTGATCTGTGCATTATCTTTATAGCTCTGTGTGTTAAACTATGACCGAGGTTTCTCTTCTGCTCGAAAGCTACGTAACTGAAAAGTGATTATACTGCCCGTTCCCTGTCCCATTGTTCGCTTGACAACAACGATATGAAATGATATGTAATCGTCTCTACAATGAATAATCGAAAGAAGACTGTTCACCAAAACCCCTTTTAATTCTAGTAAAATAGGTTGTTTGAGTATGACGGTCAGTATGTAGAAATCATTTTCTCGTAACAAGGTGAGAGACGATCGGGGGGAGTTTTTGCTAAATGCATCTGTCTTGCGGAATAGCCTAACAGTTCATTCACATTTGAAACAGGGGATGGATCAGTGTCATTGATCGAGTTTCAACTCATTTCCTCCGGACCTTGGTATGTTAGGCTGCTTAACTTTGTACTGAAACGCATGTAGGGGATTTGCAGAGTTACAAGTTGATTTTTGACTCTCGAGCTGTTCTGTGGATTATGCAAACAGAAACAAGTTCAGCTCATTTCCATTCAGGGTTGAGCTAAGGTGTATATCATCGGCGACTTTGACTGTCTTTGCTCCCTAACCCTATATCTAGATGCGTCAGTCCTCATGGACACGAACTACCGGCTTTTGTCAAAGTATTCATAACAGCTTGCGCCTTTACGCTTGATGTAATCGCGAAGTCATCGTGTTGCCTGACCTCGAGAGTTTGTCTGGTCAAATTTCACACCAGACTGGTAGCCCATCGGATTACTGACATTTCCTAGCAATATTTTCCTGCGCTCTCCAATATAATGTATTCGGTTTAGCTTCACGTTTAGTCCAAATGTTCTCTTCTGCGTTGCTTCAGAATCCTCAAGCCATCCAGCACAGATTAGGTAATTACTATCACAGTGTTTGTGCAAATGTGAACGGACCTCAAAATATATTGACAAAGGACATTTTAAAAACATAACTCAACCATGTACGGAAGAGAGTTTTTCTTTAACTGTATGGCGTGAACACTGACTCTCAGCTTCCTATGTTTTCCTTTGGGTTAGCTGTATGACGTAACCTATGTGCCTTCCACTAAATACGTCAAGTTTTGTTCATATTTTAGGCGTTGGATCCATGAACTGTAGCTATGCAACGGGCTCACGTAAGTCATCCGGTCTTCCCTCTTTCATATTGGCCGATATAAATCTGGTGATGCAGGTTAACATTTCGGAACATGCAGTGATTCCGTGTTTTTTTTTCAACTCACTATGGCCGCTGCTCTTACAGTTATTTCGATAATTTGCTTGCTATAGGCAGTGCAGCGAACAAACCTGTTTTCAGTGTTTCATCATATGACTAAGTGCGTCACATTTATGTCACAATTTTACGGGGATATCATTAATGGGGTAAATAGAGATCGGCTGTGTTTATGTGGTCAATCCAGACATCATCGAACCCTGATCGAGAATCCACTTGAACGGTGTGTTTTGACCAAGTCTGAACGAAACGTTTCTAGGTTCACAGAGGTGTACCATGGAGTTTAGTTCCAATGAATTCGGCTGTGGACAGAATCCTACTCTTTCCGTTAGAGGGTCTCAGCTCTACGAATAGAATGAAATGTCTTCGTTACGCTAACATAATGATTGAAACCCACCAGATGTGATAGTATGGTGCTGTTGATTGATTGCACTATCGAGCCAGATTGGATGACATTCGAAGACTCGCTCAGATATTCGTCTGGTCGTGCAGCCAGGGGGCAAGTGAAGGGCTGCCGAAACAGACGCCTCATCCTTTAGGCCTGAGCGTAAAGCCAATGTGGGGATTAAGTGATCACGTACCTCGTTGGCTCAACACGTCTTATTTACCTCCAATGCGAGCATTCACGTACTCACTCCATTCTCAAAAAGTCAACTATGTACAGTTTTCTCTTCCGTTAGCTTTTGGCTCGTCGTTTTTCGTTCAGACGCTGCGCGTCTGTTTGAAAACCTTTCCGGGTATCCATTTTGCTTGCATATTGTAATTATAAGCGCCAGTTCGTTACCAACCGTTTCTTCCGTGCATATTCTTATGACCCCATGCATCAAACAATTGAGGCTTCTTTTCTGCATGTGTGTCGTAAAACTGTAGAACTGAATGTATTGACCACGTAGTTTTCGTGTTTATCATTTACTGACTTGAACCATAATTATGATGCCACATGGGTACATGCGGAAGGTCTAGTTGGGTGCTTATTTCTGAACGAAAATTGGACTTTTTGGTTTACGGAGTTGGAAATGGATAAAGTATTAATTGGAATTATGCTATCATCGTATACACTTTGAACTTCATCCACATACCTTTTGCGCACGTTCCACCGTTAAACGTGTGACTTTAGCTGTTCACGTTTCAATTTGCCATGAAAGTGTCTACCGGCCATGAACTTCATGGAGATCCCATCTTAAAGTCATCTCTTTGTAGATACTCTTTTTCATTAAACTCAAAGTGTACGTTGCAGGTGCAAAGATAAAGCAACTGCTTAAGTTCGATCGATGATGGTTACGATAGATACGATCACAGAACCAGTCTGTTAGACGTTGGTTACCAAAGACGGAACGTTAGCGGAAAACTTGGTTCACCTATTTAAGCTGATGTCTTTAAGTGTGTTCACAAGGTCAGCTAAACCGCGTAGGCTGTACCTCAACAGTTTCTGTCTGACTGACGCCATTGTTAGGTATCTACCTGGTCATTTTCTGAAACTTGCTTTGTAGTCCTAGTGTGGTCTGTCTGATTAAGCAAAACAATGCTAACACCTTTGTTAGGCTTAGAGAATAAAATGCACACATTTCTCCACAACTGTTTCACTGCTATTGGTTGTTCTATCGTCGAAACGTGTTTTGGTATCAGACTACTGATGCTCGAAGTTCCGACTAAGTTTCAGATGATTGATATTCTAAAAGTTATAAAGGCAATATCAAAACCTCTACATTGTTTGAACAAAAGGGACGTGTTGGCACTTCTGCACTTCGCCTTGCTAGTACAATTATCCTCAAGCTTTGTAGGCTACTCAAATTTCATAAAACTGGCGCTACCATTTAGACATGTGGGATTTGCTAAGTGGCCGCCCAACGTGCTAGATTCAGCCGGATAGAGATTGCTAGTGGACAACGAGAATGCATTCAAACGTCAGCTGAAACAGGCAAAGCATATTTTCTCCCAACGTTCCGTCCTTATATACCGCCGTTTCATATACTACCTCTGTCATTACATCGCACACAGTGCTGTAGCTAATCGAACGCCATCCATAAACATCCATAAACAATCACCTTGTAAGAAACAAACCTATAACACTGTTCATCAACTTCTCTTATTCGGGGGACATATTTGGCATCAACAGAGTGTCGACATCAGTCCTGAAGCTAACGCTGTTAAAGCAACATGTGAGGCAGTTCTAGCCCACGGCTATGAAACGCATCGTTAAAGATCGGGCTTATCGTCCACATCGGGGTCTTTGATACTAGGTGTTTAGGTTCATCACAGGATGTTGAGACAGAATTTTGACGATGACGATTAAGTGAATTCTTACATCCAGACATTATGTATAGATGTAGATTGTCAGATCTAATCATATCAGTGTGCCACTTCGTGGTTAATCGATAACTTGGTGAAGAACATTACAGTACCTACTAGTAAGTTAAGCATTGTAGATCGTGTTCGCTCCATGCCTTAGGAGGTTGAACTGACTTGATTATTTTGTGTGTGAATGGAATAACACTTAGGTCGTTTGTATCTGACTTCAAAACTGCCTACTTCGAATGTATGTTCTTACGCATGTTCATGTACAAATTAATCATCGGTGCCAACCGCTAGTGTACTGCTGTCGTTGTTGATGATACTTGATGATCGTTGCCTCTTTTTGTACGAATCGAAGTCTTTTAACAATCTGGTTGAACTATGTCGGTCATCACAGAAATAAATAATTTACTCACGGTTTTTTCTCACTGCTTTCAACGTGTCTAGTATACTGACAGCATGCACGAGTATCCCTTTTGACATGTTGCGAATGGTTTTGTTTTCGTGACTGTTACCATCACACATTGTGTGCTGAAACTCAGTTCAGCAATCCAGTTTTCTTACGTAAAAATTGGCTCCACAGCGTTTCTTACTTTTCGCTCTTTCGTCTTTTGAACTGTTTTTTATTCAGGCTTTGAAAGTGTTCCGGGATTTGCACCGTACATGTCGACTCGTGTTCGATGGGGATGTACCTACTTTTAAAGGTAGTTTCCTCAACTGTGCGACTTTTGCTTCGCGTTGACTAATCTGTGATTCTTTCTGAACGCTTTTGTGTAGCTACCTGCTTCCCATAGCGGTTTTCGCTAAAAAAAAATATTCACCCGTCAAACGCGAGCGCACTTTTTGAGAAGCACTGACCACATAGACAACATTCACTGCATTTCCGTTGAGTTAGTGGACTGCCAAAAGAGACGCTTGAGCACAATGAACATCCAGCTACCTTCATAAAAGATCAACCAAATGGTACATTTCGGTTTGTATCACAAAGTATTTTGGTCTGTTAGTATATTGCTTGAGATAGACACAGTCCACCTCAGTCTGCGGTTTTGTAATGGCTCGGAATACCAGAATACAGTGTTGTATCACGCTTGCTTTACGATCGTCAGTTTGTTGCGGCCGGTTTTGTTCTTATGTGGACTCCTCAGCTAGAGATGGGCAGAAGGTAGTTCGAACCCGCCCTACCTCGTGTTACCAACCGATTTTCTGGTCCGCTGGGTCAACTGTCGTTTGAGCAACGGTTGTGACATGGCTGTTAGTGTATAGTTAGGAGACAGTCGCCCCGGCGTGTATCAACAGTCTGCTTCATGTCAGACATCAGTCTGCTCAAATGGCGCGTAGGCGCAGTCATACTTCTGTCAGCGATAGATAGCGAATAGTTTTCACTTGGTTAGAAGGACTGAATGCACTGATGCGTAGAACGCACGATTTTGTTCAACACTACCAGTAGATGCTGTTGTTGCGTAAACGGAGATAGGGTTTAACATCACTCGTACTCTCACGGAGTTTTCTTAATAAAGCGAGACTTGGAAAGCAGTCCACATTTTATGAGCCAACCATGTCGACCACTGCTTTACTAAATTACCATATCTTGATAACCATCTCATGCGTTTTGCCTAGCTTGCCCGATCATCTCAGAAGAAGGCTTATCAATTGTCCTGTTTACTCCAGTCGATGATCTCATGAACAGTCACTGAAATCGCAGTAGTCATTAAACTTACCGAACACTTACCTACTGCTAAGCTTCAGGAAATTTGGTTGATGTAAATTGGCGGTCGCTTCCATTTGCTCATTTTGTTTTTCAACTGATGATTCAAACATTGTTTAGCAGGTTTACTGACCCGACCTATACTGCTACCTTGACGTGGTGGTCGGGCTCGTGTACTGTTTTGATCCGG
>QNGE01007160.1:0-25112 GCA_008508345.1 Paragonimus westermani
AATTTTAGTGAGAAAAATAAGGTAATGGTGAAGAGTGAGGGGATGTCAACTTCATACTTTTACTCAAAGTTGATGGCATCAGTCAACTTCCAGCTGAATGAACGGCCATGCTCGAAGAATATTTTGGATTAGACTTTCCATCTAACTCAGTTGTTAACGGTTGATCTAACTGGATCAGATTGCATTGGAATGATTTCCTATTTGAAAAAGCAAGCAATGAGCAGTATCTCGAAAATATACCATAATTTTTCTATCCTAATGTTCGCTTTTAATTATCACTGACATGTGTATTAGGCGTTTGACAATTTTGCTTGGCGACCAAGCCGTGACTGGCCTAATGGGTTCGGCAACCGAGAGAACCTACACATTTATTTGGAAACTGGACGATCCTTTATTACGCTGAAGCACGCAGCTATAATTTTGTCTAAATTTACCAGAACTGTTATATGAATAAATAGTATTGGCTAACTGCCTACACAGTTATTCAATCCATTTTATCCATGATCCCAGAATGAACCAGTTTTCTATTTATTGCGTTTGCCACATAAGACAATTTCAGGCTAATTAACCTGTGCGGTTCCTTTACCATGATTTTCCTGAAGATAAGGATTGAAACATTATAGAGACCAGATATCACTGATAACAGTTCTGCATTTCTTTTCAATGCGATTGAGTTCAGCTAACTTGCAGAAATAAGTTTTGCAGAGTCTCTCAATAGGTCAGCTGCTGAAACCTCGTTTTTTATCTTGATTGTACGAAAGGAGCGAACTGGCATGTCGAAGATGTTGTCCACGTTTTCAATATGACTACATCATTGGGAAAAAGGATAACTTGTTCATGAGATACTTCGACAGTGATCGAATGTCTGTGCAGTTCACATGAAACCGATATAAAGAAATCACTCTTTCGAAGCAAAACCTAAGCAACCAGTTCCATGGAGCAGTTCAGAGGAATACTGCTAAATATTAAGTATGGAGTGAGAACATATATGTATTTATATAACTAATATGTACAATCGTTGACCAGTATATGAGTCAATTTCATACTGCTGTCATGTTGTCGTTAAATAGCTTCAGTCAGGTGACTAAATTTCAGGCCTGCCGGTTAAAACGACTAGCATCCTAGATATTTTAATCGTCAAGAGAAGTGGCTGTTCAATTTGGGTGCAACAAGCGGTAACTCATTATCACTTATCTAATGTTTTTGCAATTGTCACCTTTAGCAAAGGGTGATCTGTTCGGAGTAAAGTAACATGCAGTTTGACTCAGGTTGCGTTTCTGTCACTGGTTAATGTACAGCGAGTCTCAAATGTATGCTTTCCATCATTTTTGTGGGGAAAGAGACTTGTTTACGGAATTCCAAAGGTCATCATATGTTTGAGTGAGACATTACCTGCAAGCAATCTTAAGCTGTTTAGGTGCAGCCCTAATGACGTTAAAAGGAATAATGAGATGTTCAAGGAATGCAGGAGGATTTTGATCATGAAATATTTCTGGCAAGGTGTAGGAGTTTTTCGGGTGAGATATAAAAGTGACCTAGCCGACAGATAGCTTGCCACAGACCGAACAATCACTTGTCCTACATGAGCCAAAAAACGTATTTGTGTGCCCAAGGTAGGCATGGGTTTATTACTGATTAAAGCCCTGTCGTAGCCAACCGACCAAGAAGGGCTATTCAGGGAACTCCAGGAAAGTGCTTACTTAAATCTATTTCGTTTTAGACCAGACAAGGAGCCGCAGCTTACACAGTAAACGTGCTTGAACACTCCAATCTTCGGACTGCCGAAATGATTGCACACGCCTCTTTCCATGGGAAATTATAATTAATTAACGACTAGTCTTTTCGACTCGCGGAATGTGCTCACAAGGTTTGACTGGTCTCATGGTAGCCAATTTTGACTAAACGGGATCGAGGATCAATTCGAAGTGAAGTAGTGAAAACTGGGCATAAAATGAGCGTACAATTTGCCACTACTTTGACAAGAAACGGAAGGCCGATCAACTATAAATACTTCACTCCTTTACAGATTATTCCGTTCTGTGAGGGGCACCTGTTCACATAAACTATTTTTTGACACCCTCTGTGTCATTCTGTTATCATGCAAGACACCGACATCACCCATTCTGTACTGCTCTGAGTTTGCGTACTTTTTGTTTCAGTGTATATGAAGCTGATGACTGGTAAGTGATCACTGGTGTATGTATTATGAATGCGTGGTTAAGGTTACGTACAGTTGGATCATAATAAGTAGTCCAGGTCAAGTTATGATGGATTCAGTATGTTTTCGAGCAGAAAATTAATTCAGCCACAGTATCTGAGTTAAGGTGTGAGCAGATTGTATGCCTTTGATATAGATCATTCAATTATTTTTGACCTCCAGTGGGTTCGCATTGCCCCTATATCCATCTCAGACGCTATGGTCACCAGTGCACGCACGTAGTAACTGGTGATCAATGAACTATATCACAATATGCGAGACGTTACTGAACTGTGTATAGTTAGCTTACTTTTATTGTGGTCGTCACACAGAGTCCTTTTCTTATGTGTGATGTCAATAAAGACCATTGCTATTTACAGACCAAATCAAGTGTTCCTTCGGGATTCCGTAAAATGGAAACCAGATATATAGGTTGACATAATGTTTATTTGATTACATGTTTGAGTACACTTGTGAATTCTGAAATTATTATGAGAAGTTTTTGAAAGTCAACGAACATCACCTGAATTACACTTGAAGCCTTGTGCGTTTGACACGCTATAAATTCAAACACTGGTCAGCAAAAGACACGAAAATCCTGTAAACACCTAATGAGTGTGGACAAGTCGTTAGTTCATGCTATCCACAGTAGACATTCTCAACTGCACGCGATGTTTGGGATGTCTGGGTGACATCACATGCAGCTGAATCCCGCAGACTGCAGCGAACGGTGGAACGAGCTGATTCCTTGAGGAACAACCTGATGAAGTTGACGTACATACCGTACCATTTTTCGCAAAGATTGGCCGGAACTGTACAAACAGTTCAAAATTACCGCTGTCGAACCACACAGCGAAAACAGACTGACATCGTAGCACTTTTTACCCATGTAACCTGCATAACCCATCCCTGATATTTTGTTTTGTAGCAGAAGGTTGCTCTAGCTTAGTTAGTGAGTTCTAATTAAATCAACTAATATGCACTTATTGTGAAACGAATGTGAGTCGCGAAATTACATTATTTCGTGTTATCCGTTTACACTAGGTTAATCAGCGCAATATCCGTACACCAGAACTGTTCTAAAGAATCACAAGATGCTTTTCACAAGATACCGTGAAGAACAAACAAAAAATAAATACCCAGAGAGGTAGCCGTAATGTATTCTTGTAAATCATACCGACTATCAAACAGTCAACTGAAACGATATTTGAGATATCAGCAAATGTAACTAAGGTATAAGCACGGAAGGGAAGCGGCCGATTGTATCTTCTAATCACCTGAATCGGGAATATTTGATTGCTGTGTGCGGACGAACCGTAGAGTAACAACGTACTGGCAATCGTGTTTCTCTTTGTAGAAGCGAGTAAGTCCCGCAGCTGCATGCGTGACTTGGTAATTCACACACGATTACCATATCTTAGTCAAGTACTTCCTGGGAAATCAGTTATCCTGTTGTAATTCCCTAGTTCGGTCTCTGTTGTCCATGTCTAATTCAATGACGCGTGCTGATTAGTTTTCCCGGTCATGTTGCGTTATCAAGGCGATATATTTCTTTGTTCGAAAATTTCGAACGTGCGATGTTCGCCGTAGTCAATCAATAGTAAGTGACTGACTGTTTAATTGAAGTGGCAACACTATTGATTACCCAGGTTTGGGCAAAGCGAACGGGGTTGAGAAATGTGTTCACCACAACCAAATCACGCAATACCCAATTTACTGCCCCAAAGCTATACGCACACAATTTTATAAATGAAGTGCACCTTTGAAAGCTCACGGTGGTCATCGAGTGCAGGGAAATATACCAACGAAAGCATTCAGAGAACCCTGGTGGGACGTTTTATTCGGTTGTCAGAATGCGTCCCACTATATCACAGCCGCGGTTGTGTTACATTAGAATTTGTCAGGTCGACTTGATTTCCGCTGTGTACGATCAACTTTAGAAAATCTAGCGTAATCTGACTAAATTGTAACATTTTATTCGTGTGGAAACATGCTACAATAATTCCAACTCGACCACCATAACACTAACTTTTAATTGTCAAGCACACCTCAATCGGGCAGTTTTGCAATATACCTGGTTTCGTTGTAACCTGGACAGCTTCTCTTACTATTTCACAATTGTCGAATAACAACGATGTGCGCATTGCAATACGCTTGGCAGTAATATTACTTCCGTTTCAGTAGTAGTGTTGTATGAAAGGCAGCCTCGTTTGTGAATAGTGGAGTGCGTGTTATCGGGAACCGAAAGGCAAGCCTCAACGCCGGGGAAACGGTAGGCCAGAAGCGACTAGCGAAATTGCGTGTACGTAGTTTGGGGGAAGTGCGACATGGGCGAAGGAAAACGTACTGATACCCGATGTGTGTGAATGCACGTCAGTCGTGCAAACGCGTGTAAGTTTTCACGGAGTTTTATGTTTTAACATAACTTTTACGGAAGTTCGTGCAATACCCAACTTTTCAGGCCAAGCTTCTCTTGGTGTCACGACGAAAATAACACGTTCCTTACCACACAAGACGGTAGAAGATATAGACATACCTTCTCTGACACAATCCAGTGTAACACTCCCTGCCATTCCAACAATTGAAGATTGAGATATTACTGTGACAGACCAATATATGAATGATTCGGTGAACAAAACAATAATTCCAACTCGACCACCATAACACTAACTTTTAATTGTCAAGCACACCTCAATCGGGCAGTTTTGCAATATACCTGGTTTCGTTGTAACCTGGACAGCTTCTCTTACTATTTCACAATTGTCGAATAACAACGATGTGCGCATTGCAATACGCTTGGCAGTAATATTACTTCCGTTTCAGTAGTAGTGTTGTATGAAAGGCAGCCTCGTTTGTGAATAGTGGAGTGCGTGTTATCGGGAACCGAAAGGCAAGCCTCAACGCCGGGGAAACGGTAGGCCAGAAGCGACTAGCGAAATTGCGTGTACGTAGTTTGGGGGAAGTGCGACATGGGCGAAGGAAAACGTACTGATACCCGATGTGTGTGAATGCACGTCAGTCGTGCAAACGCGTGTAAGTTTTCACGGAGTTTTATGTTTTAACATAACTTTTACGGAAGTTCGTGCAATACCCAACTTTTCAGGCCAAGCTTCTCTTGGTGTCACGACGAAAATAACACGTTCCTTACCACACAAGACGGTAGAAGATATAGACATACCTTCTCTGACACAATCCAGTGTAACACTCCCTGCCATTCCAACAATTGAAGATTGAGATATTACTGTGACAGACCAATATATGAATGATTCGGTGAACAAACACTACATGGTGGGGTGACTGATTGGCGAACTACTGAACAGGAAGTTTCCAATTCCTCGGTGTGATTTCACCAGTCATCTGTCAGTATGCATGTGTGGCATGTGGTTCGTGTCTCTGGTTGAAATGTGATGAAATCCCCCGGTTTCCCCAGATAGCCTGCTCCTCAGTTATCAACCCCGTCCAAACTCCCACCATAAATACTGAGTTGGAAGTGAAATTTATCATGAGGTTGCTGGCTTCAACTCCTATATAGAGGCGGTACTATTTTATCGGCCTAAGGATGATGGCAGCCGAATTCAATATCCACTATCTTCCGAGGTCACTTAGACTGAAGTGGTGTTGAGACGATAGTGAGTTAGAGTTTTAGGGGAGTGAGTTTTTTGGGTAGCGCAGTTCCCGCCGAGTGTTGAGAAAGTCACAATCTCCTACCAAGATATGTTGACGAAATAACCTGAGTGATCATATCTAAAATTCCAGATGTCTAAATAGGATATTAATATCGTTTGTTGCAAACAGTTGCCCAGCAAACGGAATTTCCATCGTTCATTCCCCTGGTTGAGTTTGTAAATGGCTTTAATGTTGTTGTTTTTACTGCACAGAATATAACTACGCAAAGGGTTACAATCAATTCTTTGCTCAATCACGTACAATTAAACAGTATCTACCTTTATATTACTCAGCTACTGCAGTCAATTTCGGTAAGTTGTCTCATGTGAGTGTGATCCCAAGACCAGTTGTTCGCTTCCAGTGAAAGCTAGCTTTTGCCCACATCTTATTTAAGTCATCCAACTCTGTAAAATTGGTAGCACATCTGTTAAAAACCTTGTATATGACGTCCAAATTAAATGGTAAAACATTATGTTCTATGTCGAGTGAGAGCACTTAACCATTAAATAAGCTGACAAATTACGGTACGCTGTTATGAGCACAACAGTAGTTAGCCAGTCATGTACACCCTGACTCTGCGGTTTGCCAAACGGAACCGGAAATTGCCAGCCGACCATATGTGACCATGGTTGAAGACATTATGTTTGTATAACCTAATGGTTGGAAATGGCCACTGACTCCTTGACACCCAACAGTATTTTCCAAGTTTTGTTCGTGAGTATTATTTTTTAACGAGGTTGCTTTGTAGAAGTCTGAAAGTGAGATCTTATTAAGGAAGCTAATGTGGCTAGTGGTTTCGAGGATGTTGAACTGACTATATTATTAATCAGGAGAACAAGTATTTTCAATGTAACCTGTCGGGCATAGGAGAAAACAGCCAGTTTGAAATCATATGTTCACGTCTGCAGACTATTCTGCCCATCAAAGTGCATTTTACTTGTTCAAAGTTAATTTGAACGTTTCTTTACAATCAAACGAAATTTGGGGGAATTACCGTATCCTTACTCTGTGGTTTTACGTGCAGTTTTCTTCAGCAACTTAGTTTATGGTATTTTTTCTTAACGCTGCGAATAGGTAAGATGACACGTCGGTATATTACAAAAGAATTCCATCTTCATCAGAGCAGGAAGAAGATATATATATTGCGATATGTTAACATTGTGAAACACCTCATGACAACAGGTCATCAAGTTGACCCGGTTAACTCATTCCACATACTGTTGTGCAACCGAAATCCGAAGTTACTAGCCTTCTGCGAAGCGATTCTCATTCGAACTTACCAACCGACGTTATGTGCACAGAAGTGGTTAAAACAACCCGTCGGGTTGCCATGGTCATGATTACATAATAACTGGTGTGCTTGTTTGTGTGTCTAGTCCCTGTGTGTCGTTAAATATTTGTTGTATATAACTGGCTTGGTTTACGTTTGCGACTGATGAGAGTGAATGAAATGTTAACATATCGCAATATATGTCTTCTTTCTGCTCTGATGAAGTGGTTGAAGGGAACTCAGTGTTTCCAATTCCATCTCATTTGAAAATTTATACTTACAGCCGCAACGTCTGAAGGTGAGTTTTACATGTTTCTGGGAAGCTTTTACCCATAATGTACAACTGAGACACACACATTACAAAACGAAATGCTGTGGTGCACACTGTTCTTTCAGAAATTCTTACCCGTCTTTTACATTATTCCTGTATGACAAACTGAAAAAGTAATACATAAATGACGTACCACTGTAGTTTTGACGAACATATTGGATGGACTGGCGTGCAAACAACTCAGCTCCGGCTTGGCTTTCTCTCTATGAAAACTTCAGACGAATTATAGTGTCACAATTCGTTGACAGTCGAAAAGAATAAAAACGAATCGTCGAGCGGGAACTCTGGAATGCTGGCGGTTACCGGAAGTAAATCATCAAGAGAGGTTTACGATTTGACCATCCAGAAGTGATTAGTACACGAAAACTGGCTAGTTGTAAGAATTGAGAGGCCGGGTAGGGAACCAAATTGTTATATATGTGGGTTAACTTAACAAGTGGTGAATGGGGTTTGTAGGCTCTGTTTTGAAGTGTGGAACACCGCAACGATTAATTGGTGAATTGTTTGCCTTCAGAAGTAGCATGTATATACTAGTAAACTGCTCAGCTTGTTCCGGTTACTCTTAATTATGAACCTTCACGTTGAGTCATCCAAAGGCGGTCCCATTTCGAAGGTTTTCTCCAAATTAAAAACTTCTGTTTCATGCATTGGGTCAGTTTCGAACAAAACTTATGATGGAACGTCCTGATTCTAAATGTGAGAGTAAACGTACGGCACACATATGTGGCCTTCCTTTAGTGCTGGGCATTGTAAAACCAAAACGCAGCACAGGTTGAAAACAGGAACTAGATTCACGAGTGGAAATAGGGAATAATGGAAACGATTGGTGAGGGCCAGTTCAAAGTTTAATGCAAAGACGTTTACGGGCAACTTTGTCGCAGGCTTTGAAGGACGCACGAGAAATGGTGAGAAATTACCCACTTCCATCAATCACAGCAGTCTTTAGCGTTCTGTCTCCAAATGGTTTTATCAAGAAGAAAGCGCACATTCACAGTTCTCCCTCATAATTAAGACTGGCTTGCAGCGTAAGGATCCACGCAGTTGTCGGTTGCGCGTTAAGAGACCTTGCGAGTGGTAATCGCCACTTAGTCGGCTGGCTTCTTTTGTTTCCTCGTATATTGCGTAATCTCTGGTAAGCTTGCTTCATTTATCTTGCGACATATCCCGGCCGTCATAAACAAGTTGCTTAGTAAGGTAAACTATGACTCTTTCATGTCAGATGTTTGTCTATATTTGTCTCTAGGACCATTGGGCTATGCCATCTGACGGATATATTTTTCCGGTCACTACATTAACCCCCCATCTAGGGAGACAATATTTGGGAATATCAGCTAGTTACTGAGCTGAATAAGATGCAAAACCTAGACATAGGCGGCAAAATGTGTTTAAGGAAAGGAAGGATTTTAACTCCAACGACTACTCGCTTTCTTAGTGGCCGTATGTATTTCGACGTCAATCGTCACATATATAAACACATAAGGCTACAATGTACAATCTTGGAAAATGCCTAGTTCACAGCTTAATCGCAATGCGTATGAAGCTATTTTGCATGGATGACCTATGTGACTGACATGCCATTTCTGCTGGAATCTTCTGCACATTATCTTAGCAGTTCTGATCTGAAGTTTGGGTGTTTAAACGAGTATTCCAATCCATTCCTGTTGAGGGACATTTCCTGAGTTATTTGTTCACAACAGAAAACCGAATCGAACAGTTTTCCGTGTAACACAGTATATGTAGTTAACTGAGAAGTTTCAACCTCGGTAACACCCGCGTGCATTGGAGACTTTATGGGGCACAGTCTTTTTTGAGAGAAAACAGCCTGTCTCACTTAATTAAAGTGTCCAATTAGTTTTTCAGGAAACACCCTTCTTTGTCGAACTCAACGTTCGAAAGTATACAAGTGTGGTAAGACACAGTGAAATCGTCAAGTGGTGGAGCAAATAGAAAGGCTTGAACGCCCTCTTTCAACAAGAAATCAGATGAACCCACAATTCAGAAATTGATATTTCCTTGATTATAACGTTTCAGGTGTCGAAGCAACCTCTGGTAAACAGTTATGATAATTTCATTCGCTCACCCCTCGAATGCTACAGTACTGAGTGTTTCATATTGAATTGGATCTATTCTCGAAACACATATTAATCATATCAATCCCGGGTGTTTGTTGATTGATGCAAGCATATTTCACGACTTTCTGTACCATGCTAAAATGCGTCCTTCAACAAAGTAGAAAGAAGACATGTTTTGGCATGTTAACATTTCGCTCACTCTCACTGGTCGCAAAGGTAAAACTTGCCAGTTATATGCATCATGCATGTAAGGATAAACAGGGCTCAACACGCCTACAACCACACCAAGTATAATGTAATCACGACCATGGCAACCCGATAATTTACATCAATCACTTTTGGTCAATTAGCATCGGCTGGTGAGCTCGGATGAACGTGACGTCGCAGAAAGCCAGTCAATTTAGGTACCGATTACGCAACAATAAACTGAATGTTTTTAATAAATGAACCTAATGACCTGTTTCCGTAAGGTTTTCAGCGATAGATGACGTTAGATTTCGACTCGATAGGACAGTTTTAGATTTGTTCTGCTAATTTCAACGTAACAGCAACTGCAAGCAGAATGGTACACAACGTAAGAGACAAAGAAATTGGCAAACTAATTTCGCGATTGTGAGTAATTGATTCTCCGATTGTTTGACTTGAGCGTCACTACGCACTCGCATATGGTCGAGCTAAAGCAGAATTCAACTTGTGGTTTATGTCATTGGCTAGATGGTCAGCCTTGAATGGAGTATGGACTCAGTGCTGTTCTGCATTGTGCTGTGTGCCGCGATGAATTCATTGGAGTATCCATTTTCTGGTAGAGTTTGCATCAGTAACTTCTGTTTTGTCTGCAGTGATTTTGGAGTGAAAATACCCCTAATCATTTGGAACCGCATCTCAACTCTAACAGATGCTGCCCATTTTGATTTGTTTCTTAGCTCTCCTGATAATATTCACCCCAACCTAACTTTGTCTCACGAACTTAAATCAAACAAAAGTTCAACTTCTTTGATGTACTCATTACTAGACGCACGGATGGTACGTTACAGTGCTCAGTTCAGCGTAGAGCCATATGGGGTGTTCAAAATTTCCAGTTTTCCAGCATTTCTCCTATTGCATGCAAACATGGTCTAGTTAGGATAATGCTTCATAGAGTCGGACGCATTTGTATCCCGCACTCATTGTAGACAAACTGTACCAGTAAGTGGATACTCCGATAAACTCATCACGACACAGCACGGTGCAGAACAGCACTGAGTCCATACTCAAGGCTCAAAACAAGGATGATTTCTATTCTTACCATTCAAGGCTGACCATCTAGCCAATGACATAAACCACAAGTTGAAGTCTGCTTTAGCTCGAACATATGCGGGTGCGTAGTGACGTTTATGTCGAACAATCAGAGGACCAATTCCTCACAATCGCAAAATTATTTTGCCAATTTCTTTGTCTTTCACGTTGTGTACCATTTTGCTTGCAGTTACAGTTACGTTGACATTAGCAGAACAAATCTAAAACTTTCACACGAAGTCGTCACCAAAAACCGATCGAAGACATGAAGTAATTTATTATTTCATACTTTTCCATAGTTTGCAAACAAAAGAACAACATCCGAGCCCAACACGCACTTTCTACGCAAAGCAAAGACTTGCTTCCGGCCTTTTTATAGGTTTGCTTAGATGACTCATATGGTAAACACCAAACTAGGCAACTGTCTTCAAGATAACGACTCTCATATACATTAGGTTAACCTGCTTCCATTATTCCCACGATGGCCTGATCGTGTTGGTTTTCATTAGGAAAACTAGACCGTAACACAGCATGTGTACATTTTCCCTACAGCTTTGAAGAATTGTGTATCACGTGAGTTTCGTGATACTTCAAGTAGTGAGAGCTGCATTATTCATCATTCGAAGTTTCGTGTTCTTAATTATAGGGTGCTTCACGAAGAAAATGTGAAACCGTAGATCCGGTAGCTGGTTTCACGAACTTAGTAGAAACGCACTGGTTCTCTAGGTATATTCAAAACTTCATCAAATGACATATGTACCGTTATCATTTAGGTCTTAAATAATTTGTACAGTGTTGATGTTGATTGAACCAAATCACACGATTCTGTTTTGGTTCGAACGACTGAGGCATATATTATTGATGGACTTTATATCGTGTGCCTTATCTGTAAATTATTAAATAATGTGCGGCTGCGAGAAATGGTGTCTCCTGGCCCAGTATGTAAAGTTGACGTTGATGACTATTTTTTACCGGCGAATGTTTCTTTGTCCCATTGAATCAGTAGTGAAGCTTGATTCCTTCAAGTCTCGCACCATTCCGTAAAATAATGGTCAGCCACAGTTTTATTCAGAGACGTTTTTATTAACAGAGATTTGAAGGGTATTTCGAAATTCTCTGCTCTCCCCAAACGTGCACGTCGAAGTTGCCATTTGTAATTTTTCGGATTTATAGGCATAAGTTGTGAAAACGGATTGAAAAGAACCTCAGTTTACAGAGCCAAAAGGGCGTGTAGGTCGAATCGACTGTGAGAAAAAAGGCGTATTAGAAGGACGATGTTTATTACCAGTTGACGGGAGGATTGTACGAATATGTACAGTCGGAATCAGTCATTATAACTGACGAGTCATAGTGCGCAGGAAAAATATATCCTTTCGACTTCATTCCAAAGATGACGGTTGGAACAACAACGTGATCAGAGACTTCCTTGTATGGCACATGTTCAGCCAGTCGGTTGTGTTTTCCGTGAGGTGTACTACAAAATGAGTACCCAATAGCGGTGATGGAAAATAAACTGGCCATCCTGCCTGTTGCGTAATCTACATTTTACTCGCCGTCAAGTAGTGGTGTACATATATCTGCCTCACCTTTTGAAGGACAAATTTCTAAATCGTAGATACCAACTCCACTATCAAAAAGTGTCTGTTAACTGTGAATACCCATCCCCGGTGATTGTCCAACATGTCTCATCAACAGACCACCTGGTTGTTCTGTCCACATTGGTCAGGGTGTTCCCACGCAATCGTAATTCGAGCGTGCGAACGATTGGTATAGTATAACCAATTGATATGACAAATATGGAAATGATTGCACCGCTGAGTTGCAAACAATTCAAATACTTTTGATGGTCCCTTCTAATTATGTTCTGAAGTGCGGTTGGAACTACTTTTCCCTCTCTCACTTTGGCGACTGGCTAGAATAAGTCAAAATGATAGCTTTGCGCCGTGTACTTACTCTCTCTCTTGGCAAAATTTATAATTGAAACTCAATTGTCAAAATGTCACCAACTCGACTGACTCACTCCTCTCTACTTTATTGGTGTTATAACGGAATTGTTTGGAGTGCTGTTTCCATACGGAGGTGACTCAACATGATGAGCACATTTGACTCCAAGGACATCACACAAGTGGGGTACATTTATGCAGACAGTAGTGTGAATGGACAGAAATGACAAAATGAACACATCAAAATACGTAAGATTTTCATGATAACCAGGTTAAGATGACTGCTATGATGAAAATCACCTCACACTGGTTGAAATTTAATGTGTGCTTTCTGACTTTCTCAATAAATTCCAGTGGTGGAAAATGCAAGCAAAGGTAATCAAGAAATATTGGTGGGCCAAGCATCAAGTGCTTCACAAGTTATCATCTTACACATGGAAGTCCATTGAAGTTCTAAATATTTGTCACCAATACTGAACAAAAGTTGGCGTAACTATCGTACATTTATGGTTGATTTGTTTGCAATGACAATCTGTTTCAGTTTTCAAGAAAATATATGACGGTGAGAAAATTCGTTATCAACTCATTGGTTAGGACAATATTGACCACCATGTGAAACAGTGCTTGTATTACGCTGCAGTTAGTACCAGACTCAAAGTGGGTCGTTTTTTTTCGCCGATATCCCTGCATCTGTAGAAATCACAGTATACGGAACCACATACTTGTCAGTCTTAAAGTATCGACATCCAGCAGGTCCGAATCCAATCAGATCTATATGGTTTACAATCATATTAACGCTGATCTAACCAGCTGCACGCAGCTTTGCCGAGACTGGAACTTGGATTCCACATGAGGTATCTGTTACTGAAACTCAGTGAGTACTACATTTCTGAAATCAATCTACAAACCCGGAGAAAACCGCAAATGTGTTTGGTCAGCAGCTCACCATTTAAGAAAGTGTACCTTCGCCTGACCGTTTTTAGATTTGATGTAACGACTGCTGCGTTGACTGGAAGTGACTATCTTCTGATAAAATGTAAACAGCAGACTGGTTTAATTAGTACTCGTGATTATCCGTGTAATACATCATCATTATTCATGTCGACTGCAGTCTAGAAGCTAAAACAAGCCATTGTCATCACAGCAATGAACCATTTTCTTCACAGATTAAAGTAACGCATATACTGTTCGAATTTTGAAGAAAAAAGCCAAGAACTTTTTCAGACAATAGTCTCAATCGATTTCTCAGGTCCATCCAAACCACGTGAGTACTGCTGAATTCTGATTTTTGGAAAACGTTTCCATCACACCACATACGAAAATAGAAAGTTTGAACAGAACTGATTACCAAACGTTTACATTTCAAACGCTGGCGAGTAGCAACGATTCAACTGTTTGGTTTGTACTCACAAAGTTTTAAGCACTTGCAGGCATTGAGCTGCAGAACTGTTGACATGCTCTAGCATGCATGCATCCGGTATCCATGATGAATAAAAAGCTCATGAAACCGCAAACATTTCTAGTTTTGTATTTGGCTGTAAAATCACTTGACTCGGTAAAGCTCTGGTTAATTCATCAGCCAGCGTCGAACTGACAAGTCTGAATCCTTATTGTTGTGTGCGGTTCAGTAACTCGGTTATTGATCAGTCCATGTTTCACAAACGAACATCATTTGACAACACCATTCTAAGCTCTTAACTTACAATGTTGGTGAATTTATCAGAACCAACTCTGCTACAATACTTAAAGCATACATATATATATATATCTTTGTTGGGAATAGCAAGAATGTTCGAGCCAATCAAAAGTAAGTATTTTCAAGGATACCTATTGGAGACAATTCAGCAAATAAATTTACTTCTTAGACAAATACTCACGTGATTGTCATTTTCATTTGGTAAGGCTTTCGGCTATTCCAGTTCAACAAATGCTATCTGTGAACCATCTATGGAAATAATCTTATAACCTAGTGTTGCGGACCATTTGGAACGTAGTAACATTTCCACAGCAGTCAGATTGTTTTTGTTGAAACAGAAATACTTCCGGGGAAGAAGTTAACAGAGGGTAAGTCCGATCTTTTGCCGTAAACAAAATCAGTATTGATTAGTACGCAATGTTTGTTCGCTGATTCACAACTTTCAGTTGACAAACTCTACAAATTTGAACTGAAACATGTATCAGATGCATTTAGCTGGCGCATGCGCGTTATCAGATGTTGGAGGCAAAGTATTTTGGTTCAGTGCAAACAGATGACATGAGAAGTATGATTCTTTCGGATTGTGTAATCGTGATTCCAATGGGTTAATTATGTCCAAAATCTAGTATACTATCTGTGAAACGTTAAACTGCCTCAACGGTAGCCAGCTGCTATTGTGAGAATATATATAGCATTTTCACGGTGTGTAAAATCACAGTAAATACAACCTTGGCCGACAAAGCCAACTTGGATTAAAAAAGGATTAATTACGATATGCGTTTTTCCACTGTACTTGTAAAAGCAAATCAGCCGACATGTTCATCATTTCTGTTTAAATTATTATATCATATCTATTAGAGCTCTATGAGCCCCACATAATCCTGAAAGATTCCGTATTCATTTATATCATGCAGGCATACTGTAGTCACGCTGTGGGCCATGGTAATATTATTGTGATCATCCGGCTTTACAGGGATCATTGTTTCTCTTGTCAAATCGAAGACTTCTGTTTCATATACCGGTGTCAAAAGGCATCCATTTGTCTGATACACCTTCATAAACTTCTCTTTGGATGAGCTTCATAAGCTTGTCGGGATAATGCAAAAGTATTATATGCCAGTTTCGTACGACAGTATTTTTCTCAGCGCTGTATTGTCCACCGTTTGTGTCTCGGTGTACTACACACAAACCGAAGCAGCTGACCGAGGTTCATTTAGTGATACATGTTTGTCATAGCCTTCACACTGCTGCTGGTTATAGAGTTTACTGTTCAATATTGTAGGTAAGCTCGGTGACGTTCTCTAATCTCTGTGTCGAGTCATCTCGCCATCCAGTAGAATTAATCTGTTACGCATCCGAAATGCGACAGACAGTAAACAAACATATTCTGGGCTAGGAAGAGCGTCTTGTTGTTCACGTCAAGATATAGGTTGCGCGTACAAATTAAACACCATGCAAATATCGTTGCTGGGAATATTATTTGCCGTACGCCATGGAGACTACTGTTCAGGAACATTGAGCTTAATTGAAACAATGAGGAATGAACGATTACTCTTAACTTGGAACCATTGTGCGTGTTAAACACTGTGTTACTTTCGGAACAGTCGATCATTCACGAAAGCCATCAAGGTTTAAGATGTGAGCTATGTCAGTGAGTTGTTTGATGACGTCCTTTGGAGGGATAATTTTCGCATTGTAGCTGGGTTGGCGAATCCAATCCTGAGTTGGTAAAAACATTCATTTCAATATACTTTACCGGCATCAACATGAGCTCTCACAATCGAAACATTGGAATGGTGCGCATTCCACACACGAAATGTCAACGTGCACTGACTTTCCGTGCTATCACATAAAAGTATAGAATAAACGTAATTACCTCCTGATCTCCCAGATGTAATATGATTATTTTCATGTTTCAGTTAATGTTTAACATTCTTTAATCGACATGGATTTGAAAGAAATAACACAATTGGTTAATATAGCACGATTTGTGTTCAGACAAAATTTTGCATGTGCGCAGTGCAAATCATTTACGTACGAGCATGAGGAAACAAGCAAGATAACAGAAAAAGCCAATCGTCAACTGTTGTGAACCCAGACTTTTGGCCTTTTCTGAGATTTTGCTTTGTTTTTCGTGTTGGTATGCACACGGTCCGCATTGTACATCCGTATAGATCAGCAAACTTTTTATGGGCACAAGGCGTGCAATATCATTCTGCTGTCTGCTTTGTTCGTAACAGTTTCGCGTTTCCCAACCTTCGGAAATATGATGCTTTGCTGAAGACTTTTATAAAGCAACATATTCATGTTAGCGTTCCAAATATGCCCATTACAGTAATGAGAATAAAGAAACATAGGCGAACATGTTTTCGATAATTCATCCTCAGGCCGGTACAATTATATGAGGAGTGAGTAGAGTTAGATCGAGATATCGATCAGAACTATTACAGAGAAACGAGGTCAATGGCCGGTCAATTGACGATGGATTTATTGGTCGGTTACGTCACGCTCGTCCATTAATTTCACCGCGCCGGTCGGCCATCGATTCGATGAATTTTTCGCCAGGGTAGGTGCAGCGTCTGAACAAACCGCTCTTGATGACGTAATATCGGGTCAATCAGTCTGAATCCGATAGCCTTGGCAATACAAAGTGTTTTAATTCGGACATATTTTGATCGTTTACCTGGCACGCGATACACGACTTCGAAGGCTTCGTCATTTTTCACCTGGTGCCCGATTTCAACCAGATGAGCCAGAATAGCGGTGTTGACCAATCGTGATTCCCAGTGTCCCAGCCATCGTAGATGGTGTTCTCTGATTCGTTTTGAAAGTTGTCTTGACGTTCGACCAATATAACCTGCTCCACAGAAACAAGTGAATGAGTAGATACACATATATGAGGTCTGAACTGTCAGTCTATCGTTGTTATAAAACCTGAGAATGGGGATGTGGAGAATTGAATATGGAGTTTGGCAGTGGCATAGGTCCTGCTGATTGACTGGTTGAGCCTATTTGTCATCCACTCTGCGGCACTATCACCTTTTAAAAACACTCGAATGAACACGGGTTTCTATCTTACCTCGTGCACTTCATGTTTAGGTGATATTCTGATCATGTTTCTGACGATAAATCGTTCCAGGTAGCCGTTATCAACATTGGATGATATACGCACCATTCAGCGATTACATATTCTAGGATGAACTTTTATCACTGTGTTAATTCAAAACTGTCAGACCGGCAGCACATTTTTTTGTCAGCCGAAATGAAAATTCGTCATGAGCTATATATGTAGGTTTCAAAATCAGATCAGAAAGTTTTGTATTTTGTGAACCGAAATCGGGAAATGGAACAACAAGACCTTCATTACTTTGGCTACATACATAGTAACACTTACGTTGAGGAAGTCTAGCATGTTGGTACAATCACCCAAACATTAATCACTCACGGACGTAGTGGCTGAGGCGAAATAATTTAACCGGTTTGCTTACTAGGTGGAATTTCTAGAGAATAAGTTTGGGCAGCTGCATGTGGTGAAATGGCATTATGCTGAGGATGCCAAGAATTCGGCTTCAACAAAGCATGATTAGGCTATACAGATATGGTTACCGTGGTTAGCATCCAGTTCAAGCAGAATGGAACATGTGGAGGGTATAATTCTTTTGCTGCGATCCAGGTGAGTGTGATCGTCCGTGGTGCTCTATTATTAGAGCCAGTGTTGTGAAGTCGATAATGATTGATTGCAGATTCTGTGTCCATTTTAGCTGTCTAACAACTACTGTGCATTGTATGATACACGTAACTACATACGATGTTATACCAGGTTGGGATCTGTTGACAACAAATGGCGCGTTCCTATGCAAGAATGCAGTTTATTCGACGGGTAGTTGTTTGTCTCAGATTTCCTGCGTAGAGTTCCTGTATGGTGTGATTCATGAGGTCAGTGCTTCGTAAAAACTTTTGCAGATTCCTCCATGAGGGCAACAGGCTGCTATTCATCAACCGTTGTTATAAATAAAACTTCTGTTCATTATTTAGGCGGTGTTTCATCTTCATCACAAACACGATCAAAAATAAACAACTTATCCGCCACTTTCCTCATGATTTCCCAATAACTAAATCCAGACCCCAGAACTTGGATAGGGAGACTGAAAGTCGTTTCTTTTCGTCTGCCTTTAATTATGAAATGTGTACTCGATCAGTGTGAGGGTGGATAGGCACAAATGTACCCATTCAGCAGCGTCAGAAAACAGTTTCACTGTCATGACATCGAAAACATTTACCTTAACATGAAATTCTCATATATGGCCTGTTTTTATTTTACTATCTTGTTAAGATGCGTTAAACCTGTAAAACACAACAATCTATGTGACCGCTTGATGTGATTAAACCAACTGCTTGTCGCATTCTGTCTTTTCGCTATGATCAAATATGTCAAGAGTGAAATTTATAGCCAATACTATAAAATACTGGTGTAGTTTCACGCCCTAATTAGACTTCACATTTACTGATTCATACGCAGCCGAATATTACTCGATGCAAAACCGGAGTGACAACATATCTGTGTTTTCACGTTGAGTTAGCTAAGTAGCAAGAATAACAAATAATTTGAGGAGACATGCCGTCCTATCACCGATGTGAGTGCAAAAAATTCAATCCAATTCATTTCAAATTTCTGGAGTGGATCTCTTTCGAAAAACGAATTTCAACGAACAAAATTCGAATAGCCATAGTGTTGGTGTTACAAACGGGATGGACACAATTAACTTAGGAAATGCACCCTCTTACTTCGCTCACCACAGCCGACCAAATGAACTGCATATGTTATTACTACTTATTTCGCTTCCAGCTGAAGAACTTGGTAAGCATTTTCAGCGGCTATTCCGAAGAGGAATGCTAACGTAATAACACATGATGTATGGTGATAGAGTGATTTGCAATACCACGGTTGCACGCTAATATCGTATACAGGTGGATTTCTTCATGGTGATATGGCTGGAATGTATTCACCAGATAACTTCTATGAATACCATCGTCGGCTGAAGAGACCGATACTGTTTTTGAAACATGTTCCTAATAAACCTGCAAACATTGCAACCCATACCTCGTGCTCACTCTGTTGGGTGCGAAGAGATTTCAGGATAAATGTTGTGTGGTGTAGTGCCACTGACAGTTCAGCTTTTACAAATGTCCATGGTTTCATCATAGGTAGTCGGTCACCTTGAACCTAGGTATGATTGTTCATCATGTACAGTTGATACGGACAATACTTAACAGTGCGAGTGAAGCAGTGATTGTAATCACATTACATGACTGTTTGTAATAATGTACATAACAAACAGTAACTGCGTATCAGTTCTGTACAATTTGAATCGTTTAGAGCTGAAATGCAATACATTGGCCATACTTCTGATGTGGCCAATAAATGCTAGTCATGTCATATTCGACGAGTCCACCCACATTCATTTCATTCCGTCTAGTTTCATTGTTCTCAAGGCTTACTCGTGCAACGCATGAAACCTTGTTTTCTACTATCAACTAATCTCGATGGCTTTACATAATTTGTGCGCACGACAGTCTCAGATGCGCTGCGGAATAACAAGATTATTTATTGTTGTTCTCAACCAACACCAAAAGACACGGAACGTTTGAAGACTATCGAGCTGCAAGAAATTATGTTCCAAGTGGTCTTTAATGATTACGAATAAGTCCGCAATCACTGATGTAGTCGAGTCAGAACGCTAGGTTGCGGGAGCTTTTAAAAACAAACCACTCTCTCAGCACTTTAGGTGACGAACCCAGATTCCATTTGCCTATCGAATATTTGGTTATATAGTCGCTCGCCCCGTGATCTCTTCTGACACTACTGCTAATGGTAACAAGGCACTTACAAAACGGATGAACAGAGAACCGCAACTTGGAAACTAGCAAGCAAAAAACTTGTCACAGTTAAGTCGTTATGGGTATAGCGGTAGCTCCCTGTTGCTTGCGAACAAGGGTTAAGGAGAAAGCACTTGATCTATATGCGGTAAGGCTTCGTGATGGAAATTACCGGAAAACCGGAAAATATCTGTAACTATTTGGTCGACTGTGAACCAGAGAAAATTAATTAAACTGCAACAGAATTAGGAATGTCACTTCACCATAAGAATGAACGAGCGGGCAAATTTTGTTGACAAAATGCTTACAGTTGTTAAAACGTATTATTCGTATTCCAGGCAACATATGCGCTAGAAACATTTAATTTGTGCGGCTCAACATTTAGTCGTTTGACAGCGGAAGAAAATCTCGTATATTACGCACAACTTTCTGTTTCTACACAACATGCGTAGCAGAGATTCTGAAGCATTCTTAATGAAAATTATGGCGGTAGACTAGGGCATGAAAGTTTCAAAATCTGATGAATTCATTTTTCTTTGGAACAATCACTTAATTGGCCATTCCTGTTGCAGCGGCGTACACAGTAGGGTTGCATTGTTTTCCTCAAAATTTCATTCGTCGGGAGAATATGGGATATCCACTAATGAAATGAGTTCACTTGGAGTGACGTTTTCACACCTGAAGCATTCCACCTAAAATATGCCGATTTTACTGTACACAGACGCTTTTCGAAAGAGTGAGCAAGTTGACGAGTTAATTTTTCAAGCTTTGATGATGAAACGCAAAGTATTACAACTTGTTCGTAACGCTGTGTTATTCCCAATCTGTTTACCAACACCATGTTAAACACGACGCCCAAACTATTCAAATTCATTCATAAGACATTTGGTGTGAATATCTTACATCTTTGATGATTCTGTTCTAACAAGCAATTTAAAAGTTTGATGCATTCAAAAGGGACTGAATTGCGGGAACTGTGGGCTTTGAGTGAAATTCTTTTGGTAACAGAAACATCCTGTCTGGAAGCTTCGAATGCACTGACATTTGGGTATTAAACCGTTGTCAGCAGATTAGGAATCTAGAATTTTCACATCCCCTTCAGCTTCAAATTAACAATTCTCCTGTGCGCAATACATTCCCGTTTCTGAATCGCTTCTTTAACGGCCTTCAGCATGGATTGCTTAAGGCGACGCAGCACGACAGTGGAAATGCAGTAACACTTAGTGAATTCCACATAAGAATACTCAAACTGTGGTGAAGTTAATCATACACACGGGTCAATATTATGACGTCTGGATGATGATGTTACAAGAAAAATTATAAGACCACTAATTCCATATCACTCTCTCCTATACAGAGCGTCTGGTGAGGTTTTTTTCTGAGCTGTATGAAGGTAGGTGAACAGCAGACTGAATTGAATGATGACGTTGATGATATAATTGGATTTGATCTGTTATTGAGAGCACAGTTTTTGTACTGGAATAAATAGACTTTGACGATTAGTCGTTTTGTACAGATTCAGTGTGGTTCGAAGTTTTGCTGAATGCGGAGGCTTGGATCGAATGTGATTGGTGTTCAACTTGAGAATAAACCAAATCCGCGACTACTCTTTAGTGAAAATGACTGCCAAAGCGTACACTGCTTGGCATATTTGACGAATATCTACTCACATTGGAGCAGTGGTTTTGTTGTCGTTCTTTCTGATGACACGAACAAAATAGGGCTCACACACTGTTCCAATGGTTCCTTCATGTGTCGCTTTTTCCTGGCGTTGGTACCTGCAAGGTAGCTCCTAAATGCACGCATTGTGCTAAGTACAAGTAGAGCTGCGCCTTCACACTTCTCCTACTATTCTGAAGTTTCATAACTCCTCCCCACCTGATGATGAATTCACCACGATCAACACAGTGGTAGTTCACGATCCACTAATTCACTCCTGATTCAACGCGTCGCCTCATCGTGACAAATCACAACTCACTACCGTGCACTTATTTTGTCTCGCCGCCATTCTTGATCCTGTATAATAGGCCTCGTCTCGAAATAACCAAAAACGGAACTTTAAATTCAGCAGCTGTTTTATTGTACCTGAAAGGCTGGTGTTTCCGTTCCGATGATTCCAATAGTTCACCGTTCCCTCTGATTTAGACATCTTAGCATTGCCGAGCTGTTGGGCAACCGGAGGCGAGTGATTGGTGAAATTTAACTTAGAGGACACACCGACCAGAGTCCACGAGTTTCCGAAACCGGTGTTGGCGAGGCAGGCTGCTGGTTACCCTACTGTCCCTGCTCAGTCACCGACACCGCTGGCAGGTGAGCACATGGTCCGTCACATAGTGCGGCATCTTAGGCAAATCTGCTCCTTCGTACTGCAGATCGTACGTCCTGGTACATCCGATATGTGTGTCAGTTCACGGCATTTTCCTACCAGTTAGCCCTCCAATCGCATACGGACGCTCGACACATGTTGCCGGCCAACGCCAAGATGTGTCGTTAATAAGCTCGCACTATTTTAGCCAACACTTCCACCAGGGAACGATTATTTTCAGATCCTCCCTTCCATTATTTGCGGCCATCCTCAGACCAGGCGACAGAATCAATCGCAGTTCAGAGGATCACATCCTAACGCTCAGGACGCCCAACTGTTTGTGGGTACTCTTCCATCATTAAGCCGTTGAATCCGTATGGCATACCGGAAATTTGGTCAAATCGCTGCGGTTAAGAGGGGAAATCGGCGATGGAATTACTGAAACCCGTGCATGACGGATTAAGGAATTACCTTTCTGTATAAGCGATGCTAACATGCCAACTCGCCTCGAATGTTCCTCGCAATCTTGGCCCACTATAGACGTTTGCGCTCTGTCTCCACCTGGAAATCTCCACCCAACTAGTTCGGTCTTCATGTGTCTAGTGACCAGACGAGTGCCAACTATCCATGAGGTTAGGCCTCTGCTGGCATACACGACCACCCGCTTCTTCTGCTCGAGCGCTACGTGAATGCCACGGTTAGTGGCATCTGTTGCTATGATGAGCGTTCCTTTCACACACGGAAATGTCATCGCTAGTCGTTGCTATTTCACTTGATGTTGCCCCCGCGAGAACGCACTATGCGTGTAGTATGTTCATTTGAACTGTTTCTCTCCACGAAGGAGTTTACACATTGGCGAGTGATGAAGTGCGCTCGACCGCGATACACTCCTCGATCCGAGAGTTCTTTCATGGAATTGGGAGCCACGGATTATTTCGCCGTCAGTGTTCTCACCTACATGAGACTACTTCCACCTAGACCCACTTTATGTNCGCCCTATGCGTGTAGTATGTTCATTTGAACTGTTTGTCTCCGCGAAGGAGTTTACAGATTGGCGAGTGATGAAGTGCGCTCGACCGCAATACACTCATCTATCCGAGAGTTCTTTCATGGAATTGGGAGCCACGGATTATTTCGCCGTCAGTGTTCTCACCTACATGAGACTACTTCCACCTAGACCCACTTTATGTTCCAGCAGCACTACCCGTGTTTGTAAGAGTTGCGTCTGAGTTGTCAGCATCTATCCGGAGTCCGGAGCTCTTAATTCGTTTGAAGACATCATCTAGGCTGCCGCATCTTCTCACTCTGCAATACTGTGTGTCGCAATATCATCTCCATATTACGCCACAACATACAGTCTTTTTTTTGACTCAGCCATCAGGTGTCATATATATTGCCAAATACTTCTACATGCTACAGGCAACTGACAATTCAGTAACATCACCAGTATCGTCCCTCAGGTTAGTATAATAAATCATCAAATAGAATACGTCAGTCCCGGGTATTTGTAAGCACGTTGCTTTTAGAGTTCCTTCGACATCGTGGCTAACTTTTGTTGATTACAATCGATTTCGCAATAGTTTTGAGTCATCATCATGTCTACTTCAGATTTTGAAATGTTTCACGTGTTATTTTGTTGAGTCTGACGTGATATTCACTTGAGCTACGAAAAGTTTTTCCGCTTGTTGTGACGATATTAACTGTTCCACAATTTGAGTCAACTGGAAGTCCATTCACCCTTGATTTCGATTGCCTAGTACAGTGTTAGTAACCATCCCACAATTAAACTGGCACACATTTCAGTGATTCACCCACGGAATCCTCTTGCACACTATGCTTTTGTGGTCAAACTGATGAACGCTTAACTTTTCGAACTCTCTCATTGAGAACATTTCAAAATGTTATGGGGCACCCATCGCCAACGGACCAGTTCTGTTTGACTGTGGGACTGCAAATCAACCGGTGGAAGAAACATGCACAGTCTGCTGAGGTTTTTTGATCTGTTACTCTTTACCTGGGGTGTACAAACTTTAATTTTTCAAAATTTACAGAACGCACAGATACCTCGAATAATGCAATGATTGTCGCGTTCATTTTCATTCACGTCTGTGCGGTTTTTCGTTTTCATAACGAAGTCACGTATGAAAATATTTTAAAACAGAACACTCTTGAGTTTGCTATAGACGTATTAGAGTCCATGGGTGAACGTAACTTTTTAGAATATAGGCAATTCATGACTAAGAGGTCGATGTGCGATGTGATATGAGTTAAGTTTGTATTCTTCACTCATTAGGTTGTATGAGATTAGGTTAAGTTCACTGGATGCACAATTGTGGCGTGGTTTTGCTGTACGCCGTGTAAGTAGTTCGCCAAGCGTACCAGAGATGTGTATTGGTCTACTTAAGTTTCACCGTGTTACCACAGATGATGACTGGCAACAATCACGATACAAGTGGTGTTATATCAATAAACTTTGGTCA
>QNGE01007161.1:0-15919 GCA_008508345.1 Paragonimus westermani
GTTTTCGCCTATCCACCCTGCCATGTGCAGCAGATAGGGTGATCCTGTTTATCCTGCGCAACGGCTGATGCAGTATTCTATTTGGTTCAGTTTGTATCATCATCATCATCATTAAAAGTATGGGCTTCGGACACTGCCAGGAAGCCCAGATCTGTGCAGGAGAGTGGTTAGGACCCTAAACCAAAGCTTTTGGCTAAAAAGCCTGAACCGCAAGGCAGAAACTGTCTCTCTCTCTCTCACACACACACGCAGACGCGACAGCATCAAACACCACTGTACACACGATCCCAGCAACCTGACACACAGTCAGTCCAGGCAGAAACAGGCACCTTCTCAACAAAGCCACAACGAAGCCACAATACACAGTCTCCACGCACAGCAAACGCACGCATCTCCGTTTGTATATGTATACACATAAACGTGTACATACATAGGTTGCCACTGAAATGAGACTCAGTGGCCCTAATCACCCATCCACGGAAAACCCTATGCCCCATCCATTGAGGACCCAGGGGGATGCCACTGAAATAAGACTCGATGGCCCTGATCGCCTATGCACGGATTATCGCATTGCCAGTCGGCTAAGAACCCAGGAGGCTGTCACTGAAGCAAGACTCAGTGACCCTCATCGTCTGCCCTCAGTGAGCAATGGTACGCACGTTAACAGAAAATTAGCAGGGCTCACTACGGTAGTGAACTACCCAAGAGGTCTTGCAGCCGTAATGGGCGAATCTGAAAGGTCGTGATGACATCATAATGTCATCAAAATTGTACTATCATATTATTGTTTTGCGGCTACCGTCTAACGAGTACAGTGTACACACTTATATACGACACTTCCGTACGGGCAGCATGGCGGCAAATCGGTTCCCCTATCTTTCCTGGCACTTGCTGCCGTTTGCGAACTAATGATGAAGAAAGTGCTACATATCTCCCGTTGAAAGCTGTCCAGATCCTCCTGGTACTCCCGGTAGTTCGGATACTCCTCCTTGTATATTCTCCAGAACACGTCCCCGTCGTTCACCACCAAGTGATTTACTTGCGGTGGACCATTTAAACACCAACTTGGTGCGATGATGTTGGGTTCCGCGGAATATGTAGTTTTCATACTATTGATTTGGAACTTTCACTTGTACTATTTACTGGGAATTACCGTAACACTCGCCTTATACCAATTTTCCCAATATTTTTGTATGAAAGGAAACCGACCCTTGGAAAACATCCAGACGCATCTTTGAAGTGTTTCGCTATTAGGCAATGAACTTGGCGTCCAAAAATGTCAAGATAGGTTGGCTTTAGCTAGAAAAGCCAAAACAATTTAAAAACTTCATCAAACGATTAAGCAGATGCCGACGCAATATTTCGTCGATTGCTCAAAACCATCGCAACGTTGAACATCTCGCTCAATGGATATTTATGGAGATCAGAAAAAGAACGTAATTTCACATGTTAGCTGAGAAAATGTGGGGTTATATCATTTGCTGAGACAAACAATGCGTATGCAGGATGTTTTCACGAAGAATTTATGCGATATTACTATTTTCGCTACGTACTCGGAATTTATTCGGGCGAACGAATAATTACTTCTCAATTGTGCCGACGGTTTGGAGTGCCGCATGAAATGTGCGTGTGACGGCTGAAACTCATATGACGTCGTTCTGCTACATTTATTATTAAGTGCGAAGTTCACATCTCCTAGCAATTTGAGCAATGCATATATATGTAAAAACGCATGCCATAAGAATGATTTTGAGTTGCAATGGGTCAATGAGCGCGCAGTAGGCAAGGGGCTAAATGTTTGAGAATAGACATTGTGTTTGATATCGTAAGGTAGCTGTCCGAACCCTTTCTAAAACGCCGAATTTCGCTACTGGCTCTGACTTCATTCGGCAGTTTATTCCAAATGTAGGAATGCCTCACGATAAACAAGCTTGCGCGCATCGTGTCCCGAGATAGCACGGTTGGCGAGGTGGAGCCCTCATCTTTTACGCCATATGGGGAGTTGTGTTGTGAGTGGACGGTGAACGCTGTAGTGGAGGCATCAGAATGTATGAGTTCGTACAGCAATGGCACGTTCAGATTTAGTCTACGCAACCAAGGCGGATCAATGCCAAGTTCTCGAGAGCGTTGCCTAAAAGTGAACGAGGGAGAATATCCTGCCAAGCCTTTCATTAAATGTTCGTTGGAGGTTTACTAACACAAGCTTATCAGAATTGAGCAGGAGGCAGTAAATGCATGTGCAATGCTCAAGTTGAGGATCTGTGGCGTCGAGCAGACGTTTGGTGGTCGCTAAAAGTGAGGATATATAAAGACTGCGTGCGTCCCATTTTGCTGTATGGTTCAGAAACGTGACCCGTTCACAAGGAAGATATCAACAGGCTCGCTGCGGTCGACCATCGTTGTCTCCGCCAATTGATCCAAATTAAGTGGACTGATCGCACGAGCAATGTGGCAGTTTGCCGGCGCGTATTCTGGAACGCTCGCGATGCGCGATCAATTGGTCAACTAATTACGTTGCACAGTTTGCGCTGTTTAGTTCACGTGCTCCGTATGCCAGCTAAGCGTTTACCGTACTGGGTATTATATACTGAGGCCATCAACAGCTGGGTGAAACCCCGTGGTGGTCAAGCAACAACATGATCACGAAATATGAAGATCTTGACTGTTCCACCGAGCAAAATGGGCAGGCATCGCCTGCTTGGATGGGGTCCCCGCGATCACTCAAACCACTGGTTAGAGACGCTATCCGAAATGGCTACGTATCGTACTCAATGGCGTACATGTGTCCATAAAATTTCTAGTTCCTCCGCTCAGTCTTCTTTAATATTGGTTGGCCTACTTAGTAACGTCTCCTTCTAGGATACTCCACGTCACTGCTGAGGTGAGCGGCGGCCCGAGCCGCAGCACCTATGGTCAGGCTCATGGCTGTCAGGATGATGATGATGAAGTTGAGGCCGGGCACATCTTGTGAAGTGTCAGCTTCGCAGTCGGCAGACAGAACCTCTTTTTGACACAGCCTATTGTTCCTTTAGTTTTTGCTACCCAAAAGCATTTGTTTGGAGAGATTTGAGGAGTTTAAACACCGTATTCCCATGTCCCCGACGGAAGTGGTGGTATCAGTAATATAATCATCTAGTGAGTCAGAACTATTGAGTGATTCCCAACCGTAAGTGATTGTGTTCGGTGTGTCCACCGAGAGCTTCATCAGCCATGCTTTGCACCGCATTTGCATAGAAATTATGTTCTGCCGTATATTTCGTAGTCATAAAGCAATGTTACTGTGCTGGCGGAATGTGTGAACGATTTTGATGTTGTTAGCGAACCGAAAGTGTTTGCCTTAAGTACTAGCGTCGCGTTAATTATTCAGGTAAACTTAGAAGAGCAACGGACGCAGAACGTTCCCTTGGACCTCCCCACTAGTTACTGGTTTTGGTGTTGAACAGTGCTCTACTATTTTGACTGTTTGAGTGCGACCTTCAAGGTATGACGAAAGACAGCTATACAAGGGATCTCGTATGCTAAAAGATGCTATTTTCATCGAAAGGCGCTTATGAGGCACGGAATCAAAAGCCTTTGTCGTGTCCAAAAGTATAATAATTACCACAATTCCCGCGCCAACGGACGTCGATATATGGTTCAAGAATTCCAGGTGACATGTCATACAAGAGCGTTCACTGAGGTAACCGTATTGTGAAGGGTTTATAAGGTTTTGTGTCCTCAAGCATTCGACTATGTGCACCTTTATTATCCTTCCAAACATGCTCGAGCAGATTGACGCGTGGTTGATGGGACGATAGTTACTAACGTCCTGCCTTGAACCACTCTTGTGACGAGGCGTTATGATTGACGTTTTCCAATGAGGATGGTAGGGGCTGAACAAAAGTGATAGGTTGAACAAATTGAGCAAGAGGATGGGCATATCCTCACCTGCCTGCTTGACGACCATTGGTGGCATACCATCTGGTCCAGGATAGATTAAGTGCTCGATGCTAAATAACTATGAACGAACACTTTGAACATCAATTAGAACATTACGCAAATCTTTATCCGTCTTCGATGAGATATTAGCAGGTAATGGGGTGCTTTCTACGCTAAACGATGCAGCGAAGTGTAAGTTAAAGATTTCGCATATCTCTACAGGGCCACCGACATCCATTTTGTCTTTGAGATTAATAATGCTTATTGCAGGACGTGATGGGATGGAAGTTGAAGAAACAACTACCATAGAACCAACCACTACTCTTTACTCATTGCAAATGAAATCCACGGCTAAACAATTGTTTCACAGATGCCTCCAGTTCAAATCGGAATGTTAGCATGGATTTATTGTGGAAACAGGAAGTAGCGGATTCATTACTTCCGAAGTGCTGCAAAATCTCATGGCCCCTGATAGTCAACTGAGACCAACAACGATGGGAAAACGCGGAGTTACTGCTCATCGGTTAGCTCTGCTGGGTGAAACTGATGTAATGCTTGTTGGTAATGATAATGAGCTGATTCGACTGCGTTTCTTGGTTTCGGAAGGAAGTCCAGCTATTCTGGGATTAAAAGCTTTAAAACAGCTCAACTGTGCTCTTTCGCTAAATACTAATCGCAAAAGTGGTTCACGTGATGAGTACCAAGCCCAATTACGCAACCTGATAGTTCAGTGTTCACAACTTACAGGATTAATGAAAGTAGAGCCAGTAAAGCTGGAATGCAAGGGGACCCGAGTTTTCCTAAAAGAGGGAATATATGCATAATGCCCTCGGCGGATTGTAGGAAGACGGCATGATCATCCACGTGAACTAATCAGCATGAGCCACACCAATCGTTGTGGTTATGGAAGAAGATGGCAAACCGCCTAGGATATGTGGTGACTATAGACTAACGCTGAATCCAAGACTGAAAAAGTGCGCAGCAACAACTGAGGAGCCGGAGAATTTTATGGAAGCTCTGCACGGTAGCAAAGTGTTTTCTAAAATTGACCTGATGAAAACATGCTCACAAATTACTTTGGAGTATGATTCTAAGGCGATCACTACGATTAACACCCCTTGAAAATTATTTCAGGACAAATTTTTACCGTTCGGATTACACGTATCAGCTGGGATATTCCAGGTTGCGATTGATGAAGCAATTGCCGATTTACCAGGAGTACGCGCTTATCAAGATGATGCAATCATATACGCCGACAGTGCAAAGGAGCATGATAAGAGGTTGCTTCCACTTCTGGAACGATTCAGAAGTAAGAACATAGCCATAAAGCCTTCTAAGTGTGTATCCCAAGTGCGAGAGCTGAGTTTTCTTGGTTTTACCATATGTGATGAAGGATACAGGCCGGACCATGACCGGTACAAAGCCTTGGTTACCGTTACATCGCCAAGAGGCCAAGATGGACTGCGATCAATAATGGGATGTTTGCAATATTATTCTCGTTTTATCCCAAACTTTTCGACGACAGCACAACCAGTATTTGCGGTTCAGTCAGCAGAAACATGGTCTTGGACTCAAAAGGACGAAATTCTTCTGCGAGAATTAATACGAGTTGTGATTAAAAGGCCGCTGTTAGCCCCATTTACTGTCTAAAGTTACTACGCGGATTACAGATGCATCCAATGTTGGCATTGGTGCTGTGTTGGAACGGGAAGAATATCCGATCATATGCATATCACGTTTGTTGAATAAGGCTGATCAAGGATATTCACAAACACGAAAGATGCGTTAGCAGTCTACTGGGCTGTCAGAAATCTGCATAAACATTTGTTTGGTGTGTAGTGAGATCACCTTCGACGTCTCCAAAATTCTAAGCTCCCCGCGACGTGAAATTTGCCTTGCCAGTACCGCCGCACCTGTTCACATTACCTCAGATATGTGAACTTACTACAAACCACTAGCATCAAAGTTAGTGGGCCGGCTTAAGTATCGCAGTTATGCTCTCAGCTGTGTAATGAATTCGCACCATCTCTACTCCTGTAGGTTACATTCACTAGGATAACACTGTTGGGCTATTACCGTTAGGAACGCCGCTTAACCAGTCTAACACTTGTTTGAAATCTGAAGGTCGACTGGAATTTTCCGTCGATGCAGTCTTCCACTCCGGCGGCAGCTGTGCAGTTGTGTTCAAGATGCTCTCACTTCCAGCTCTCTAGCACCCTTCAATTGTTACGTTGAAGTCTGTTGTGAACGGTGAGTAAATCAATAAATAAAGTTTGTTTGCAGATTCATCGTTTACTTCCTGCGACTTCCGATTCACGGTGGCATAGGGTTGGGGAAATTCTGGGCGTGCGAATTCGGGAGCTACCACTACAGGTGTTGGATTTGGGATTTTTACCGACCACCAAGCTCTACAGCATTTATTTGAAACCCACAAATCAACTGTTAATTCATCAGCGGCAATGATACAGCGATGGAGTCTAGTTCTAACAGCATACAACTATGACATCGTTCATGATTCTGGTAAACAGATTCCTCAGGCGGAATTTTCTATCACAGTGTTCCAGTTTTTCAGCAGCTGAAGCTCGTTTGCTTGTTTTGCCAACCATTCCAATAAGCCCAGAGGACTTGATCAAGGCAACCAAAAACCATTATGGCACGGTAATTGCCGCGATGACCAAGGGTTGGTCGTCAACTATTGAGAAGAAAGACCCAAATTCAAAATTATACGCCGAACACTCACACACCGATGATGTCACCTCGCTTGGTGATGAAACGTTTGCGACCTAAATGCCAAGCTCGGCGAACATATCAATACGAAAACAATCAACCCGAGCTACAAAAAACACCACCACTATTCCCAACCATCAAAGACCCAGCATTATTCTAGAACCGAGAGAAGTTGTGAACACAACTTGATGGTGTACTGTGTCAAAGAGACCAACTGGTCGTTCCACCACCGCTACGAAGGCGGTATTAGACGACTTGCATTGTAGCATCTTGTACACTATTTTCTACTCCAGGTTTTTTTATTTTATTCATGTCTTCTCACAGTACATGATATGACTATCGAGCGTTTGGTTTGTTTTCTCCTCATTGCCATCCTTTCATCGTGTTTTCAACCCGCGAACGCTCTGGTGGAGGAGTTCTGTAGCGTCTTGTAAACGAATTTCTACCTCATGTTTTTTCTTGTCAATCATCTCTTTTCATCTTCTTCAACCTCGCATGTACACATGGTGTTTGAACGAGGTTAATCGATACACAGAGTAATCAATGATTTAAATATTACACTTCCGAGTTCGCGAGTTCTGCTTGCTGTTCGCGTTCAGGGCCGGTGGCGTACAAATCCCTGGAAGAGTCAGAATTCAGCAGAATCAACCGTTTAGTTCAGTAAATTTATTCATCTGTCGTTGGAACTATCTCGGTCGTGACATCGAGACTATCTGGGGACCACGACAGAATCCTCATTTGGTGTAGTGGAAAACTAAACCAACGTGCCTCCACGAACTGTTGTGAGTTATTTTTTCTTTTATATCAGATTTCAACTTTCTATTCATGTCTGAGCTTCCGTATAATGGTTAGATTCATTACATTTATTGGTGAGCCCGCTTATTATTGTTTTTTCTTCCGAACTGCGTTCCTGTCCACCTTTTGTTACCATTAGCAATGCTTGACAACACCGCAGACATTGAAATTTAAATCAAGCACAGCGTTGTTTCAAAATCGCCTGAGTACAGCGCCCGAAACCCTCGATTGTGGTTTAATCAGATTGAGGCCGTTTTTACCACCAAACGGATAACATCAGAGGAAATAAGATTTTCATACTTGGTACAATCACTTCCTATTGATGTCGCGGCCGAAGTGGAAGACTTGTTGGAATCAATTTCAGCTGATTTTCCCTATACTATTTTCAAAGACGCCATCATAAAACGCGCTGGGGAGTCAGGAGCAAAACTCCTACATGATTTGTTCGATTCGGTCGAGTTGGGTGTTCGGTCTCCATTTCAACTCTTACGTTATGTGAGAGGTCTTTTGGGCTCGCGAAAGCTAGACGATGCCATTTTAAAACAGTTATGGGCCGAAAAACTACCATCCGCGGTACAACACATTTTGGCTGCCATGGATGAAGAGAGCCCACTCGACAAATTCGCAGCCCTTGCGGACAAAGTAGCAGAGACTTCCCCTTCACAGCCAGTGTGTACCACGACCATAACAGTTCCCAAGTCACCCCCTTCAGTCCCGACAACTGATGATAGCCTGAAACTTTTGATAGAGAAAATGTGCCGCCGTATGGACAATATAACTATGCAAATTAACGGACTGAAGAAGCAACCACCCAGGAAAGGTATACGATTTAACTCCCGCACTCGACCAAGGTGGTGCTGGTACCACCAAAGCTTTCGGGACAAAGCGGAGAAGTGCAACCCGCCGTGCACATTCCAAACTCGCCACGCGTCACCGTCAAATCGGCAGGCTAGCGGGTAACGACGACGACTGTTGCTGGCCAAGCAGGTAATAGTCGCCTATTTCTCATCAGGGACCGGTCGACCGGCTTGCGGTTTCTTATCGATACCAGAGCCCAGCTCAGCGTAATTCCTCTGCAAACAAGTGATCGACTTCAGTCAGGCTAGTACACCTTACAGGGTGCGAATCAAAGACGCATCAAAACTTTCGGGGAACGCTCACTCACTGTCTATGTTTAGCCAGTGACCGGTCTTCCCTGTGGGGGTGGGTCCAAATTCCCATTCAACGAGGCTGCACGCACAGCGCTCATTGAGCTCAAGAATGGGGTCGCTGACTAAACTGTTCCAGCCAATCCTAATCCGAACGCGACAATGTTGATCGTAACTGACGCTGCTGACAGCTGTCGGTACTGTGTTACAGCATACGCGGCATACGCCTTCCAGCCAATGTTATCACTGAACGTTTCGTATGGCCTAAGATGAACCACGATGTTCGCAATCGAAGACGTTTCTGTCTCCAGTGCCAACGTTTCGAAGTCCACCGTCACACAAGGGGCGTCTTCGGTACTCTTTCCTTACCGGATGCACATTTCTGCCATGTGATGTGTTCCTCACCACCCTCAAACGGCTGCATTCATCAGTTGGCGTGTGTTGATAGCTTCACAAGGTAGCCTCCATTCATACCTATACCTATTCGCTCTTCAGAAACGGAAACCAGCACAATTCGGTTGTTCAGCAATGGTGAGCCCAGATCGCAGAGTACACAATGAGAGACACTTGGTGGCCCTGTGAAATACGTTAACATGCGAGCATTTCTGTACTACGGCTCACCATCCGACAGCAATTGGTATGGATGAGTGTACTCCCTGACAGCTGCAATCCACTATAAGTGCGCGTGCTGATCGTTCACGGACAGAGGCTTACACCGGTCAGGTCATCTAAAATCAACTTGGTAAGGAAGTGTGACAACGAAAATTAGATACGGCGGACGTCCACGTAATCTGCAAATCGCACTGGCCCCCTCAAATCTCGCCCGCGTCTGCTCTGGGGGCTTGGCCCCGTCGAGGCAGGCGGAGTCGCAACTGAGAGCGAATCTGTACCAACGCTAGGTAATGTACCGACCGAATTGGGCGTTGCTGCTTGCGAACCAGTTTCCTTATCGGTACATCCATAAACGCTGGCTTCAGTCTATCGATAGAGATCACCTCGCGTTTACCATTGCGTTCCAGCACAAAAGTCTTAGCATAGCGTGCGAGGACGCGAAACGGTCCGGTATACGGCGGGTGCAAAGATCGTCAAGGAGCAACCGCACGAACCAAAACATGAGAACAAGTTGACAGACGAGGGTGTACGTACGTTGGCGTCGTCTGTTCTCTCGGTGGATGTGGTCGGAGTTGCCTCATGTGTTGGGCTAGCCGCTCGCCGTAATCTGCGAAGTTGATAGGTCCCGTTGCGCATGGGGCAACCAACTCGCCGGGTAAACGTGAGGAGCACCCATGCACTAACTGGGCGAGGGTGGTATGCAGGTCAGCCTTCAGCGTGTTACGGATACCTAACAAGACTAGTGTCAGAACCTCGTGCCATGAGGGGTTGTTGCTAGCGGATAGTGAAATTTTCAACTGCCGATGAAAACGCTCAACCAACCCGTTGGCTGCCGGGTGGTAAGCTGTTGTGCGAATTCTCCTACAGCCTAGTGCGTTGAGGAGTGAAGTGAAGGCTAAGTCAAAATGTGACCCGCGATCGGTAGTCACTACAGCAGGGCAAACAAATTGAGCGACCCAACGTTCCAAGAATGCTCGTGCGATGGTTTCCGACGAGCAATTCGGAATTGGTATAGCCTCTGGCCAACATGTAAGCCTATCTACGCATGTCAGGATGCAAGTATACCAATCCGAGGGTAGCAGGGGTCCGACTAGGTCAACATGCACGTGATAGAAACGTTCATCGGGGGCTGCAAATGTTCCCACTGGGGTATGCGTGTGACGGTGGATCTTAGACCGCTATCAGTGTATGCACGCTTTCGCCTGTGTGCGGACCTCGCGATTGACGTTGCGCCAGTCGAAGCGCTGCGTGACCATTTTGACTGTTGAACGTATGCCAGGGTGAGACATGTTGTGCAACGTATCGAAAATTCGGCGGCGGAAGGCCAATGGAATAACCGGACGAGGGATGCCTTGTGAAGTGACACAACTAATCATACCACCGAAGGAATTCATGGGAACTCTTTCTAACTTAAGGGAACTGGAGAGGCGGAGTTGTTCTATCTCCGGGTCGTTGTCCTGTGCGGCTGCAAATGCCGTCAGATCGACTGAGCTTTCCGTCGTGCTCAGTGTAGCATTAATGCGCGATAGAGCATCGGCGACTGGGTTCGCATTACCTGGAATATGACGAATATTGGTCGTGAACTGAGCGACATAATCCAGGTGTCTCGTCTCTCTGGGGGACTACCTGTCCGTTGACGAGCGTAACGCATACGTTAGAGGCTTATGGTCTGTGAATACGATAAAGTCCCTGCCTTCAAGGACATGTCGAAAATGGCGGATGCCGAGGTATACCGCTAACAGCTCCTTCCCAAAAGCACTATACCGCGACTCAGTAGGTTGTAACCGTTTAGAGAAAAAGGCTAGCGGGCACCAATGGGCACCGAGTTGCTGTTGCAGAACCGCCCCTACAGCCACGTCTGATGCATCCACGCTTAGCGCCAAGGGAGCAGACGGATGGTGATGCGACAGCGATGCTATATTGGCGATGGCCCTTTTTAAATTAATGAAGGCCATTTTTGCGGCCGTTGGGAATAAGAATGAACGTGTCTTACCTCTGAGTAGGTCGGTGAGCGGTTGCATTAGACAGGCACAGTTAGGGATGAAACGACGGTAAAAATTCACTAAACCATCGAAACGGCGAAGTTGCTTGAACGATGTGGGCTCCGGGTAGTCCACTATTGCCTGTACTTTGTCGGGGAGAGGTTCTATCCCGCTCGCGGATATACTATGACCCAGGAAGGCTACGCGGGACGCTCCGAAAGAGCATTTAGCCAGGTGTATGGTAACGCCATGATGCGACAGCCGGGTGAATAATGAACGCAAGTGTACGCAATGTTCCTCCTGCGATGAGCTGGCCACCAAGATATCATCTAAGTACGGATAAACACCGTCCAGCCCGCGACACACGTCGTGAATAAAACGTTGGAAAGTCTGAGCGGCGTTGCCCAGACCAAACGGCATGCGTAAGAATTCGAAAAGCCCGAACGGTGTTATGACTGCTGTCTTTGGGACGTCTTCTGGGGCTACAGGAATCTGATTGTAAGCGCGCACTAGGTCGATTTTTGTGAATATCTGTTTCCCTGACAGGTTTGCCGTCAAGTCCTGAATGTGGGGAATTGGATACCTATCGGGAGTGGTTGCGTTGTTCAACGCTCGATAGTCGCCGCACGGGCGCCAGTCGTTGTCAGTCTTTTTAGGCACCATGTGCAATGGCGAAGCCCACGGGCTATTGGACGGACGGATAATGCCGAGTTGGAGCATATGCTCGAATTCGGCTCGGGCAATTTTGAGCTTTTCAGGAGCTAAACGGCGTGGACGACATCGAACTGGCGGCCCTCGTGTAACAATGTGATGCGCGACGTCGGTTGTCACGGCCGGTAGTTCGTTAGCGGGGCGGATCAGTTGAGGGAATTCGGATAAAAGTTTCCCGTGAGGCTCGCAAACTAGGGGATTGACTAGCATAGGACTGATCACAGCCACGTGTGATGGCCTACCCTGAACGTTTAGCTTTGTCGAGGTATCGATCAGACGTGATCGACGTGCGTCGACCAATAAATCGAAATGTCGGAGGAAGTCGATACCAACGATAGGGAAAGAAATATTGGCCACGAGAGAAACCCAAGGAAAATCGCGTCTAAGGCCAAAGTTTAAATTCAACAGCCGACGACTGAAGGTTTTAATGGGCGTACCGTTTGCAGCTAGGAGAGTAGTGCCGGATTGTGATCGCGCATCCGTTACTAAATGCGGGATGACACTGACCTCCGCCCATGTATCTATTAAAAATTGCATTTTGGAGGTTAAATCTTTCAGAAAGAAAAGGCTACTGCTGTTTGACTGGCCTGTGGCTGTCGTAGTTAGAACACGCCGGTCTGCTAGTTTAAACGTTTGTTACCACGATGGTTACATGGCGATCGGCAACGTCTAGCGTTTTCGCCGTACGTCTCATGATACAAAAAAACACTGCCCGTTTTTAGTCCGGGAGGTGATCGGGCGCGCGTTGGAGGAATTCTAGACGGTGACCTATTACGCTGAATGCTGGCACAAAGATCAGCCAGCTCACGCAGCAATTGAGCTATCTCGGCGTTTGTTTCTGAGTGGTTGTGTTCACGGCATTCCAGTGATTCCCGCAGGCTTGCTATTTCGGCGTCCTTCGTGGCCAACAAGTGATCCGCCAAACTGTTTGCGTTAACTATCTGCCCAACTACTGCTGGCTGCCCTGTGCCTCGGAAACGCTCATGTATTGCGTCGGCTGAAACCGCAAGGTCGCCTAACGAACGTGAGGGTAACACGGAAAGTAGCCCCTGTGTGTACTCAGGCAATCTTCGAATCCACGACTCTTACAAAAACGACTCATGCAACTGCGATTTACCTGCTACATGTCGCATCTCCCGAAGAAGAACCGACGGCTTCTTGTCCCCAAACTGTTGTCGTTGGACCAGTTGTTCCAAACGCATTCTATTGGATGACTGTGTTTCCTTAAGAATCGTCTGCTTAGCGGACTCATAACGAGCGGTTGTCGACCCCAGTAAAATATCACTAATCAGGGTCAGCATATCTCGGGGAAGACGCGGTATAAGCTGCGAGAACTCGTCTGAGTCATTTGTTATGCGCCAAACTCTATTTCCAACACAGCGAACCACAGCTCTGGGTCGAGATCCCCAAAATCGGGAACAGCTAGCGTGATCAACGACACCGAAGACGAAAATTCGGACTTCACCTCCTTAGTGGCCATAGCGACCGAGCGAATGGAAATGATATAAATATATATATGAACTATATATATTCAATTTATGCACCCAAAAAGTGATGACGGGATGGAAAAAAATGAACTCAGGTATACACTGATATATATATCCTAAACGGGCTCACCAATTTGTGGAGTTCACACGAGCTATGAATATTCAGTTACGAAAAAACGCAACGAGTAGACGAGAAATATATTGTCGACACGTAAAATCGATGAGAGCGAGCAAAGAGCGAGACAAAACGTTAACACAGCAAAACGTCACGCTAGCAGGCACCGGAGCAAAAACGTTCGAGTGCGCGGGTGGTCTGCCGGTAACCACACTCGTTCAAACAAACGTTCAAGCGTATACAAAATGTGGTGGAAGGGAGAGAGTACAAATGCTACCTGTAACTTCAACGCAGTTAGCCATGAACAAATAGAGTCGCTACAGGGCCAATCCAAATATCGCGTTAATGATACAACATCAGGATTCGACGAACGGTCTCAGTGTCGTGCCTCCCGTTATCCGTCAATTCATCTGTTCCGTATTCCACCGGTTAACATACAGTTTACGGTGTTGCATGTGCTAATGAGATCAGCCAATGACAGGCTGTGATTTCTCAAATACTGTTGTACATCCATAAATCCGGCGTCCCAATTCATGAATAACAATTGCTTACCGCTACCAGTACCAGGTCTTCTCTTCATTATTCGCGTGGGAGTTTTTAATTCACGTACGATTCCTAGGGCTATTCGAGCAGGCACCGGAGCGGGAACGTTCGAGTGCGCGGGTGACATGCCGGTACCCATACTCGTTCAACCAAACGTTTAAGCGCACACAAAATGTGGGGGGGAGAAAGAGTACAAATGCTGACTGTAACTTCAAAGCAGTTAGCAATAAACAAATAGGGTCGCTACAAGTGACAACTCTCAGCTACCTATCGCACAGCAATTGAGGAGTCTACTCCCTACTCCTCCAGAGTTTCTAGAGCTGGGCAGTCGGCTGCGATAAACCAGAGACGCATCGAGGAGTAAATAACATAAATAGAAGAATCTTATTAGCGTAGCAGCCATCCCCTGCCGACACTTCCCGGAACTTTGACATTCCCTATTCCGTGCCATTCTTTGTGTGTATCACCCCGTAACTGTGATCGGCCGAAGATTCGATATAAAATGTTTCCTCCCTCTGGAATAACAAAGGCCTGTGTAGTGCTTACTAGCCTTCTGGCGGAGAGTTATGTACGACTGTAATCATATTTTTGATAGTCGCATTCGTTTGTGCACTTTTGATGATCTTGGTTTCTTACCTAATTTTGTCTCAGTCAAGCCATTCATTTTGTAATGTCCGTCTCGGGGATGAAACCACAACTCGTTCCGCCCCTGGCCAGCTTGACGCGTTCCTCAGTATATCCCACTTCTTACGATCGATAGAAATACGCGGGGGTCAGCGCGCTGAGTCCTTGTTTCTCATTCTCGATCGGTTTTCTACAGTGAGTACTTAATGGGTATTATTATGTTGGACTGGTTCCAACACACCGAATGTTACACTGCCACCACTGTCTTGAGGCAAATCCACGGAGCACCTACCCCAACATGAACAAGAAAGTGGCAAGTATCCTGAACCAAGCCATACCAGATGATGCTTTGCAACTCGCTGAACGAAGCGCCCGAGACGACGAAAACATTACATGCTGCTAATGAATGTACGATCATGTGATGCTCAGAATTAGAGACTTCGAATAGCCCTAGAAATCGTACTTGAATTGAAACCTCCCACGCAGGTAATAAGGCGAAGATCTGGTACTGGCAGAAGTAAGCAATTGTTGTTCATGGATTGAGACACCGAATTTATTGATGTACAACAGTATTAGAGAAATCACAGCCTGTCATTGGCTGATCTCATTAGCACATGCAACACCGTAAACTGTATGTTAATTGGTGGAATACGGAACAGATGAATTGACGAATAACGGAAGGCACAGCACTGAGACCGTTCGTCCAATCCTGATGTTGTATCATTAACGCGATATTTGGATTGGCCGTTTGTCTGATCTTTTGTTGTGTAGGGTTCGGATAATCGGAGAATCGAGAATTCCATCACAGATCACCAGGAATAAGTTCAGTTGTGGATATTTTATCGTGCAGATTCTTTGCGCGTTCAGTCACCCGGGAGTGCATGTGAGCGCCGTAGCATTCCAGTTCTTATAATAGACATCACACATGGTAAGGCAGTGAGCACATTAATTACTTGAAAGGAAAATTTTCCGCCGTCACAATCGATAAATTTGTCTTCATAAATTCGAATGCTGATTGCGGTTAATTATTGTGGACACGAACTAATAGGTGGTGAATTCAATATGCCTAATATTTCCTGTACCTCATTCTCAGCCTAGGCACAGCAAACTGAATTCTTTCAGTCTTCAACCAACATGTTCCAACGCCCACCAAGCAGAGGTATATTTTGGATCTCACATTCACCATAGGTACCTCGTTTGTAGGGATCTCCGTCCCACAGCGATTCCCAGGAAATGACCAAAACGTTGTAAAGTGCC
>QNGE01007162.1:0-16704 GCA_008508345.1 Paragonimus westermani
CAAGCCGAGTAACACCACTGGGTCAAAAATCATCAGTACGGACACAAGACAAATGATGCGTCATCCGATGAGAACAAACAAGACATCGACCAAAGAAGTCAGATAGTTTTATCAATAGAGTTGAGTGTTCATTTCAAATAAGACGCTATTTTGTATAGCGATAGATTTTGCTCAGATTACCGCTCTGTTTTTAGTTCGACGGAGTGCCACACAACAAACTGTTATAATGATTAGTGCAGGTAATAAGTGGTACTCATACTTAAAAACATGGCAGATTATCGGTCTTCATAATGGGTTACTATGACCTTAACAAAACAACAATAATCTCATATTCACACACATACCTGCCCGACTCACTGAAGCTCAACTTCCTTTTATGTCCCTCGTTTGGTGGCCGCTTAGCTTATTGCTCGTTCTTGATAGCTCACTTGATAGACGTCACTGCTGTTGTAGTTGAAAACGACAACTAGTTGAACGATTCAGTGTAGTTTGTTAGAATTCCAGTTTACTCACCAACACACTACAAAAGATGTAGGAGATGAGCAGCATTCCTTCATGACATGATCTTATTTCACAAGATCTGAAACATCTAGACACGAATCTGGGAATTTTGGCGAATACATTATCACATGAACTTCCAAATGAATCTACGTGTTATAGAGAGACCCATCGAGTATGGAAAAGTTCTTTTACCAGTGGTGTGGTGGGGAGTCACTCACTACACAACATTGGGCTAATTGTTGTTAACACAAACCAAACAACCTTGTTCTTAAGCAACATTCTTAACACGACAATGTGTATGAATACTCGTGTTCTGGTTATCATAATATGGTATGAGTAAGCGTAGCCTAGATGTACTTTGATGCTGGATCATTATAGTCATACCAATATCTGGATGGCACGATGATTACTTGGTGTGTGAAGTTGCATTTACGACGCACATCAACCCATTAAGAAGGCAGTTTGCAGCAATACAAAGTGAGTGACGGCAATTTAGGCACTTCAGCCAAGTCTTCACTGTATGCAAATTTTATAACACATTGCAACAGACTGTGATGCTGCGAAATGCAAGGGAAACGGCCAAATTTCTGTTTTCAATAGGAGGGAAAGGCAGAAGGGGGAAAAGCCACACTGTATAGCTTTAGGAAAGTAAGCCGCTAAAAATGGACGGGCCCTGGGATTATCCACCCCGGGGGAATTTTGACTCAATGTGAACCCTTGGACCATTAATGTCTAACCTTGATACCTGACACGGAACTGATTGCAGCATCGGCAACAGGGGGAGGAGCTTAGGGAGAGTTGCAGTGGGTTCAAAATAATTACTATGACTGAAACGCGACTGAGATGCAAAATAACGCTGGGAAGTTGCCCTTTGGAAAGCCATTCTGTCTACATATGGAAATGAATAAACCGTTGTGCATGTGGAAGTGTCCTGCTGTTGGTAAGTAACCGGTACAGACGTTGAGTCCGAAAGATACACTGTCTGTCATCAGATTTCACCCGAGGTTAAGTGGGGGTTTGGAGCGTAATGCGGGGAGTTTTCTTTCGACGAACTGGTGGTGATAGCCTCAAATAGGTAGGACGCATGTGGGCATCGAGCAAATTTATTAGGTTGATTAGGTTTGAGAGAATGCCTCAGTCGGAATCCGTGGTGTAGATGTTCGGTCAAGAATTCTGTTTGAACTCTTGTCGTTGCTATGCCTAGTGGAGCGACCAAATATCGAGTTAGATATTAGGCCATAAACGTTCTTGTAACCGGAAATGAGATAGTGTCACGCGGGTAGACCAGCACGTTAGCCGGCCAAAATGCTGACCACTCGCGGGGTGCGTTTGCAGTAGGTGTCATGACGTCTGACGTTAAGTGGCACATATAAATCCAAATGTACTTATAAGCACCAAGATGGCTGTGTGTTTCATTATTTGCAGGTATGTATGTGAGAACATGCTCACGTTTGTTGTGGATATTGTAACACAGACACATGGCTGAACACTTTATATGACTGTGAAGTGTGCAGCAGCGTACGTTTCACAGTATGCAAGCAGAACTGTTACGCTTTCATGTTTCAACACGTCTTCGCCCATAATAATCCATCATACCATGTCTCACTTCTGCTTCTTCACACATTTTTCTCCGCTTCCGGTCTGAAAACCTCGGTGCATTTTTTGTGGTCACGGTAACTATCGGGCAAAAACCGGAAACCCCGAACCAGAGACCAAGGAGCTGAAACGTTGAGCAACGTTGACACCGTAGAGAAAATATATTTTGTCTACTGAACAGGAATGGTGGTGCCAAGAATGGCAATTGCAGTAGTACGAATGTTCTACCAGTGCAGCTGTCCACACAGGGTTCATGTGTAAGTAATCACTTGCATCTTCAGCAGCTACCATATGTCCCGGAACTCTGCCCAGGTGCCAAAATCCGGGGTCCAGACCAAAATGCTTGCTGAACGGATCCAGTCCCAGCATGATAAATCCGTTCAGACCAATTTGTGTGCCACTGATGTCATGCCAAATGGACTGAATAGAGAAGAGCGTGAACAAACATAACTCAACATGTTCAGAGTCAAACAGATGGATAGACAGACAGACAGGCACACAGATCGTTGACCGTGGTGGCCATAAACTGCGTCGATGGGACCGAGTGATTCTACCGGAAATGTGCGTATACATCCACTCTGCCACAGCCAGCCAATCTGGTTGTGGTGTCGGCAATATGTTATGCCCATAACCTGACCCGACTCGGTTAGGAAAAGTGACCGTTCGGTTAGCCCTTTGGTCTAGGCTCCGGATTTTGACACCCGGATATGCGGTACGGTCCACCTCACTCTTCGGTCAGAGACCATTTAATGGCGTGACTAAAAGTTGAACCAACAGGAACAAACGTTACTCACGTTGCTTCAAACCACACGGCTTATAGAAACAAATGAAGGGGTGCATGTATTGTTTTAGTATGACTGATCGACCTTGGTTTGTGCTTCAGATAGCATCACTCATACGAAGGTCCGCCTTTTCCGACATGAGGCACCTGTGACCCGCCTCATTTCGCGTCATTTTGCTAGCTGATGCGTAACTAAAGAACTTCTCGTTGCTTTAGTTGGCGCTTGTTGACAGAATCCCCACCAGAATTTGCCCCGCATCCGTACATGAAATTGTGGCTACATATTTGTGGAATGTGTGACTGTTGGTTGATTTCATACCAGGAAGGCTTAAATTTATCTGTGCAGCAGAGCTGTAGATAATTTCGGATACTCAGGAACTTCTAAGGTGTTGGTGAGCTGAATATGCTTATAGCTAAACGCTTTTATTGAAAATGTTGATAAACCCTGCAGCATATAGTCTGTCCTCCCCACAAGCACCTAGAAGTCATCCGTTCCAGGGGCTCGACCACCTAGCTCTCTTTTTCCTTTAAATTTTCCGCACCCCCATAGACACGCGGTACCCTGTTTGCTAAATGCAAGAGGATTGGTTTTTTTCCGTTTTAGAATCTGAAATCAATGCTCTCACATTTGAGTTCACCACTAACTGTCTTACTGTTAACCCTTTGCTGCTGGACTGAACGAGACTAACAGTAAATATCATGTACCGCAAGCAATCGGTTGCCCAGGAATTGGGATTATTGTGAGTCCTTTGCCTAATTGACACTGCTGAATTCTTATCCTCTGCTGACATATTGCATAGTCCTCCACGAAATCAAAACGAAGTGTGGGTTCCAATAAAAACAAATTATAATAGGAATCATAGTGAATGTTGTTGCGGGTACATTGCAGCTGTCACAGACGGCCAGTGTACTTAATCCAATCACCTGTACCTTCTACTAGCTGTTAGCAATCTGGCCACATAGATGCAATGCGGTTCTCCCTTTTGATTGGTCGACTGTCACACTGGTCACATTCTCGGCTAACATGTTACATTCATTTTGTCCTCGTGCTGAATAGCATGAACCAATGTAAGCTCTCATGCTTCGTGTTCTGTTTCCGCACAGTGGACAGGGTTTTCACAGAATTGATAAATAACATTCGAAACTACTGATCATCCAGTATGTCTTTTTCCATTGACCAACTGTCTGTTCGGCAAAACTGGTTGCTCTTCATGAAAGTGATTTTTGAACCCGTCCATCTCTGTTGTTTGCCTACCTTGGAACCGGTAACAGGCCGTCTTATAGTGTTCAGTCGTTAACAGCGCTTGTTGTTAGTGCCATCCGTAAACAAAATATTAACATCTCGCGTTTTGTCTCTCCACGTGATTAGTGAATAGATCCTGAACACACTGAACCACTTCTAGCAGTTTGTTAGGATGTGCGGGCTTTCCAGATGATGCAACTCGAAGGCACACCGATAAATTCATTAACACAGATGGAGTGAGTGAAAACCACAGGAATTAGTCTTAGGGGTACATTCCAAATGAAGACGGTTGGTCTCACAACGAAATAACCAAACTGCTTATTTGACGTCGATAGCTCCGTGTAGGCCGTAAAAATGACGTCTCGCCATATAGATCAGTAAAACAATTGAAAGTAAGGCACACTCAGTTGTAACCAACATACTGTTAGGGAACCCCATTTTCTTCGTCAAAAACTGTCTCCTTCCTCAAGAAAACTATTTCATCCAATCAAAAATGAACAGAAATTCCCATGATTATTCAAAGATAACCTAAGCTACTCTTCTTACCTGTTAGACCTTTATTCCCCTATGCTGACATTGGTGGCTTAGTGACCTTGACTATTAATTTGGTAACTGACCTTCGATCTTCTGATTCGTGAGTGTTTGTAGCTCGCTATGCTTCGTCTAACTATCCCGCAATTCACTCTTTGTGATATACGTTGTTAGAGCGGAACGGAGTGGTTTTTCGTGTTCATTTGTTGGTTTGGGATAATCGCGTTATTCTCGAGACCAAGATTTCCGGTTTTATTCATTGTGTGGGGAATTCGACTTCTATCAACTACACTACCACTCCGTGGACGAACCAGCATATTTTTTTTTCAAAGATTTACAACTCATATCTTCTCAAATAAATCGTATTAATGTTTTTGGCGAGAACTCTTGTATTCTTTGTGTTGAACGGAGTTCTTTTGCCTTGGGCAATCAGGCACAGAAACTCGGCTTTGGATCAACAAAACGAAGGCGTGCCTCTTGTTTAAATGGTCAAAGTTGCTTTAAGTCAGACATAAATTTAACACAAAGTTAAAGGAGCAGCGATCAGAATGATTCCTCACAAACAGCAGCGCTCTGCAAAGGTTATTGGTTTTTCATAGAGCTGCTTTGCAAAGTACCCGGCATTACCAGATCACCAGTGTTTCTCTATGCTAATAACACAAAGACTGAAGAATTGCAGAAGGTTTGGAAGAAATGCAACTCCCACAAAATGACGGCAAACACAACTCAGTGGTCCACATACAAGAACCTGGTGTTCGAGGCGAATATACAGAATGCAATCCAGTGGTCGTGTTACCAATATCCACTGATTCCGAATGTAGACCATGCCAAGGTACTTTAAATTCCTGTATTGAACTTGGCTACAAATTATGCGGTCGTTACGATGAAGGCAGAAATAATAGGAAAGTCCTGAGAAGGGACACGTTTAACCTTCCACCTTGAAGCCTTCCCCACTGCATTCACTCTTATAGTTCGCTGAAAATGAGATCGAACACAAAAGCCTGTAGCCCCTATCGTACAAAGATTTACCATTCCTCAGAAGTGTTCACTGACGAACACTGGGCACGTTTTGAGGTTCAGCAAAGTGCTTTATTCAAAAAAGCCGCCAAAATTAAGTTATTAATCGACGCAGTAAATTTACTTGAGAAAAAGTCAAATTTGCTTCCTGACTAGCAGATCTTTTCCACTAAAAGATGTGTACATAATAGGTTATTCTGTGAAACGGGGATATGTGATGTGTAGATTATATATAGGTATAAATTCTTCACGGTTACAGTCGGCTAAACTCCATAACCACAGCTGAACTGGTTGAGTTCTGCAACTGTACTAAAACAACTCACACATAGGAGGCAAGCAACACTAAATTCTCTGGCTACTTACTGGATACACATCCACAGGTCACTAAGTGTATCCAGTCGAAATGTCACCTAAGCGCGTTTCAGCGTTTGAAATTAGTTGCACATCAGTAACTTTCTTCATATTTCTTCTCATCTGTTGTCATTCAGTTTGCCTTCCCGTTCGAAAACCGTCTAATACAGTTTAACTCCCGATCAAGGTAGGGTCAAACGTAAAGGTTTATTTCATTACAAAACGAACTTGCGAACTCAACCGACTGGTCTTCAATGCGAGATAATGAGACGCATTTGCATTCTGAATCTGTCAATGGTAACGGCATTATGTGGCTACTACAGCCGCACTAACAGACAGTATAGCTGTACAGTAGGACCCAAAACCAATGCCGGTGAGCCCGCGCACATAGTTACACATAGACCCAGCAATTCGCAAACGTCTATACGGGTTACACAGATGAGCCGACATCATGTAATACGTAGATGCGACAGAGAACAGTCTAGGCAGCAATTTGACTGGGACCGAAACAACACGCCAGTTGCACTGATGACATAACAGGATGGGATTAACTAAGCTGGACTGTTTAATAAAACCGCCATCAAATAAATGTAGACGCGATAGCCATGACCACTGTGAGCCAATAAGAAATGAAACCCACCCGGGAGAGAAAATTTGTCAGCAGATCCAGATTTAAACGACCAAAGTAACTGCTTGCAATGTGGTGCGTACAATCCGGGTACAGGAAAGGCAAGTCCCCAAAAACAGAAACACTCATTTCCCAAGTACGATATTAGAAACATTATGACATCAGTAAGTAGTAAAAGTCGCCGAATTTGTTGAGTATCTTTAGTGTTAATCAGGATACATACCGTGATCGGAAAAACAAAGCTGGTGAAGACATCCTTAGATTAAATGAACCACTTCTGACGTCACTGTACGGCTGTTCAAACCCGAACATTTGCTGTTTTTTTGGCTACCAAAGTGGTATGCGGCCGACAGTCTGGCGGTATATTCGTGCAAACCAAACTAGTTGTTCACTCTTTCTAAACCTGTATTACATACGGCATTATACAAGAACACTACCAAAGTTCCTACGTTGGGGTAAATATTTTATTCTGCGGCGTAAAGCTATATGACCCCATTCAAATAACCAACAGCGTCTGCTAGATGCTTGTATTTCTCAAGACGATAGGATATCGCCTTATACACAGTGTGCACACGGTTGGCGGCATCCGAATCGGATTGGCCTGTCACAGTGACCGAAGCCAAAAGACGCCTGCGCTTATCCATCACTGCAATTGGCTTGCGCTGCACCAAATGCAATTCCACCAACACACCACGTATCCAGTGTAAACCCGAAGGAATAAGGCCGGGAGGTGTGCCAGTGGGGCCTTTGTGTCCAGCCGGCCGATGCTGGTTAGCCACTTGATTGGATAATAAAGAAAGGAAACTCTCATATCTCGGAAACTAAACAGAGAGAGGCTGCAATGACGAGATCTACACTGAGAAGAAAGATTTTTGAAGTTTAGTACAAGAAGCGTTGCAGTATAGGAGTGCAGGTTAGTGTATTGACGCAACCTAAAGAAGATAGGGATGAAAAGCAACTTTCTCACTGAACTACGAAAAGCCAGGCAGACCATTCATCATACAATACATCAATAAAGCCGAAGAAAAGAATGGGTAGAAGACCACAGATACTCAAGTTTCTGAAAAGAAGAGCGGATTAATTGTCAATGACCAAGATGTTGGCCGGACAGACTTACTATGTCAGATCCGCCTGCGTTGGTAAATCCTCGTACTGTCACGCTGCGTTCGTTGCAACCTCTCGCAGGATGCATTAGGCATCCTGGATGGATGGGTTCTAGTCGACGGGCACATGAGCCGGACCGCTACTGATCATCCGTCCTCAATGGACTGCGAACTCCATATTGGTATCTATTTCCGAAACATTCTCTGTGAAACTTTCCCCGAACAAATCAAAGTAGCTAGAGATACTCCAACAGACTATCTGTTAATACACACCATTAACTGGCAGTTTTATTACGTACTCACCCTCTCTTTCTACTTCCATACCACAGATGTTAGATGGATAAAGCCTCATTCTTAGCCAACGAGTCTCCTCTATCTAATCATGGTTGATTGTCCGCTTGTTGATTACGCTGCAAACCTAGTAAAACTTCGTTCACTGGCCCATTGAGTGAGCAAAACGATTGCATATCGTGTTAAAAACGATTATGGTCTGGCGAACGCTTCAGAGAATGGTTTCGTAAGAGCAACAGTAAGGTATCGATATCACGTCACCACCAGTTTCCCTTCACGCGAAACTTTTTACGTTTTGTGGCATTCCGTCACAGAATAGCTACATTCCAATTCGCCCCGAATAGTCTAGGGAGCTCGTTATTTTATTCAAAGAAAACAAACGGTCTGAAGTTGGGCAGTTCCATCTCAGTCCCTTCTGACGAACATTCGCCGACGTGTTTTGGAATCAGACTTATTTCAGGCCAACTGGCATAACTTTGTCTTACAAATTCAGGTTGACAACCTTGTTTTGCCAATTACCATCATTCTACCCTCTTTTTGACAACCCTCCTTTTGCTGCCTTCTTCAACCGCTATCTCAGAGATGGAAGTAAACAGTAGCCTGGTCTTTATAGATATTTAACTTAAATGGCAACTAGATGGAAAGTTGTGTCATTCCGCTTATCGAGAATCCACCGGACGTGGTAGGCACATCCATTTAACTAGTTGTGGACCAGTAAACCATAGACGTTTTGGTTAAAATGCTGCATATTCGGGCTCGTCGAATGTGTACGCCCAACGCATTCGCTTGAGTTGTTATCAAAGAATTTACAGATATCCATAGAAGTTTACTGATAACCATAGAAAACGGAAGTCCATGGAGTCGAGCGTGTCGACTGTGCCGAAAAGGAATGTTTTCATATAATTCCGGTTTTAAGATCACCTAACCAATACAGTTCGGTGCAGCCTTCAATCCGTTTTGGCTCGGACGCATCCCGCGACTCCAACCAGTCTTTAACAAGTCAACCGGAGAACAGACCTGAGCAGCGATAAGTGTGCTTCACAAATTTGCATCTCATGTTGTCTAACAGTTCACTTACAGTTGTAATAACCCGTGTTGGTAGAACGGTTCAGTCTACAACAGCTAATAGCTAAACGTACCCACAAGTAGCCGATCAATTAGAATGGAGCATAGTTTGGGTGACGAAAAAGAGAATAAACAAGCGTCACTGACAGCCAGGCCAATCCAAATGACCAGTTGTGAAACAAAATCGATCGGCTCATTCGCTGTGCGATTGTGTAACCGAAAGCAGGTCTTTAATTGTCAATGATGCCTTATTGATCACAGTGAATACTAGCTCCGTGCTTACAAAGATTACTGACCCGGACCTGCTTGATAGCGATCCTATGAGACAATTTTTATCGGGCCAATCATATGCCATTTACATTGTATTTATGTTTGAACTGACTGTTTTAAGCGGCTGCGTAGACGAAACGAAGTGTCAACATCCCATACCATGCGACTTGTCGTTCTCCGATGAATAAGTGGTCATCAAATTATGTTTATTCCATCATAATGAATATCGAGCAACAACAAAGTAACCCTCTCTTCACTAACTATTGAATCAAGGCTATCGTTCGGCACGTTGTTCGTCACGAAGAACGAGCGAGGGAGCGACTGATCAAGTTCGGCCGTAAACCGTTTATCAGTACTGGACCGTATCGACATATACTGAACAAACTTTAAAAATGCCATCAAAGTTTCAAGAGGATATCTTCAGAGGATAATGAGCATGCATTTCTAACATACAGAAACCCTAACAAGTTAAGGTAGGATATACGCGTAGGCCTATTTCCGAGTAATGCATTGGATTCCTGAGAAATTAAATATACATTAGTGTGCCCAGTCTTCACTATAACACGAGAACAGAAAGTGTGATGTAAACAGATGACATAAATTCACATTTCCACATACAAGCCAACATCGAAACACTTTCAGAAATCACGATGACGTGCAGAAACCTACTCAACAGACGAGAAAACAGAACATCGTGGTTAGAACTATGCTGCCAGCAATCCCGAATCAACCCATCCATCCTTCATCAGTCGTACATGGCAGATAAACATCAAACCGGATATGAACAAACCAACATAGCAGACCCTTCAACCTAAACTGTTTATACGTAGAATCAAGCCAACTGGCAACCTTAGTAACACTAGTAAACTGTTTCGTTAGTCCTAACGCAAACCGTGGGTTGCTACGGAGCGAGACTAATGAACCGCTGTCGAAAACATTCAGTGAATGAGAAACATCTTAACTTTTCACTTCGGCTGACCGACAAGAGCCCCGACTGACTTCATTCAATGAACAGTCAACTCTGAACAGCGTGCACGATGGGCTGAATGGATAGCCATAAAAAAACTACATGTCGAACACGATACGTGCAATTTCTGCTCGGATCCCACTGGCTCGTTATATTATCTTAACCAGATGAATCCGACTAAAATAGATAAAGCATGTGAGTACTGATGAGGGGTATCAGGATATCGTAGGAAAACAGGCTTCAATCTCCTGATATCCATGTGCATTTTGAAGGCTGTGGCGACCAAAAGTATACACACTTCACCTTTTCCATGAGACCTTTAGAACAGTTCATTATCTTGGGGACTAAGATGCTTAGCAAACTAAAGTAACGGGCCCTCGTTCTTACCCAATTACCACTCACTGGAACAACCCATCTTAGGGTAGACGGTTGGTCTTCTACGGATCAGCCCAGAGCACTATTAGAAGTCTACTTACTTAAAACATAGTTAGACTTTTCGCTTCCTTTCTAGTCAGATTTTGCTGTAATCTACAAGTAATGCGACCCTCATTTTGAAACTTGCTTCGCAGATCAACAGAGGCCTGTTGGACAACGAGCTACATAAATCGGCTGGATTAAGGTGACTTGGAACTTCGAACTGATGTACAAGTCGCTTGTCACTTGTTAACCCTTGAACTCGATGAAGTTTTACTTTTCGCCTCACTGCTACGATCGCGCACTGAAGATTTAAAGGACGTCGCTTCTGTACTGGTTAACCTGTCGTATAGGCCATCAACGAGAGTGACTGATTTCGTCGCACAGACTTTGGGTTGTAATAGGTTGAACATTACATACGGTTGACTGCAGTTATATTTTCAAACTGTTCATCAACAAGCAAAAACAGACCATGTACTGGATTTATCGTGATTGGTGACTTTAACCTGATCAACAGGTTTAAGTTATATCTACCGAGTACTGCAAGTAAAAAAGCAAAAAGTTCTGAGCGGTACTCACAAACACTGGGCATCATATGCGTAAACGTGACAGTTCGTTCACGTCTAGTACCAGGTCAACGAAGTAGTAATCACAAACAACAGGGCTAGAGGTCACGCTAGTATACTCATAACAGATGAGTCCTACTGAGTGCTCTGAGTGGTTTCACAAAATTATGCCACACAGTCTAAGCCATATTAAATTGTGTTGGTTGTAGCGACCATAACAAATAATATTCTTAATAGTCACATTTCATTGGACATTTCGGGTGATCATGGTTCTTGACCTACTTTTGTTTCTATCAGACTGTTAGTTTGTACTATTACTCCCGGGACTGAGAAACACAACTTGCCCCGTTCTCTCGCCAGCTTGGCGTGCATTCTCTGTACGCTCTATTTTCCAGGGTCGGCAACAAAGTACGAGATCAACGCGCTGAATCTCGATTTTCATTGTCGTATGGTTTTCGACGGCGAGAAGTGAATGGGGACTAATCTGTTGGACTGTTCTAACCTGACCTATGAAGGGACGGACCTAGTTGCTACGTTCCTTAATCGTCATTTCTCTCATTTGGATTGCATACTGTTCAAATGCCAGTTAGGGCATCGTTACCGGTTGTTAGACAACTATAACGCATACGCCTCTAGCAGTTTGGACATGCACCACATTAGCTTCCTGGTTCTCGCCTCTCCCTCCGGTGACCTATTTCATGGTTTCAGTGTTTTGTCTCGTCCGTACAGATCGATGTACAAAAACGTTCAAAACAGTGTGCCCAAGGCGAGCATGAAGTATGACGGAATCCCAGGTCACCGGTCTGCATCGTAGTCTAGTACTTGCAGATTATTTTGTGGCTTACTCAAGCAGACCATGAACGTGGGTTAACCAGTTTTTAAGCATATGTTTATCTGTCTTTTCCTCCCTACAGAACGGCTGCAAAGCCTTCACCTTCGGATGTCAGTCTTTCACTGCCTTCATAGAGTGTATATTATGGAACCCGACTTAACTGGCTTTCTGATCATCAATAACTGCGAAGTCGAAAAGGTTTGGTTGTCATCAATTGTCTGCAGGCATTACATTAACAAATTAGCAAAATCAATCAATGTGCATCTGGCTGCAGATCACCCAAGGAACAAGAAACAGAAGGGAGCTTTTTACAATAAGTTTCATGAAGAGAATCATGAGAACGTGTTCACCGATCGCCATAATCCGCCACGAAGTGACAGAACGAGATGGATGACTGATCCACCTTGAATTCTGTAGTCACTAACAACTTTCTCGTCATTCATCTGTTTCCCCGAAAAAATTAATCTTTGTTGAGGAGGAGGTATGCCTTCTTTTTCCTCAATGCGTTCCTTAATCCGTTCCACTTTGTCAGACGGTTCAACATCGATCTCGATCTCCTTACCAGTAAGCGTTTTGACTTTGATCAACATGCTACACAGAAAATGGGGAATAAACACAGGGCCAGATAGTAGTAGATCAATAAAGCAGCTAATCAGATTGTTGTGCTACGACAACTTTGAAAAATGACACGTAATTAGCACACAGTTGAAGTTTGGTGAACCACCCATTTGGAAAACGGCCTTAGGCTATAACTCGTCAAAGTCAGTTTTTATAACACACACTGAGTCAAGGTTGATGTCATAAACAATCGCAGAATAGTGACAGAAGAATGGCAGAGTGATCCCATTACGTAACAAAAGGTGGTGCTTGCTTTCGAACACACATTCCATCGTATTTTGTTCGTGATTGGACCGGTCAGGAAAAAATATAATCAGAGACATAGTGGAATTAAACCAGCGTTGACGGAGTGTCACAAGGAGTGGTATCGCAACCGAATCAAGCTTTCCGCATTGCTTAACCCTCGTGCCTATGCGCAACATAGACATCATTTTATTAAACTTCACGATAAGGGCAAAGTTCCTTTTAACGACAGGAGACAGTCATTCTCCCTATGCAGTTTGTTTGAGGTTTAAAACTCAACAAAAAGTGCTATCACCGTTAAAAATAAATGCAAGCATAAGGATAAGAACATTCGCATCGCTTCACAACGCCCACTACTACGAGACATCAAATCACATAACCTCTATCCACTGGTGAAGAATGGAACACGTCCCTTAGTACACGATATCCGTATATCGTTTTAATACTTCAAAAAGGGTATGAATAGAGTCTCGATAACTGGCACCGCTGTAAATTAACGCAACATGGAAGACCTGTAGTATTCTAATCAGAACGGTTTCAAGGGACAAAGGACATCAGAAGACCAAGAAGAATGCTAGAGAAATGGTCAGTCAACAAAAAGTACAGGTTCTACCTACAGGTGGAACTTTGTAACTTTTGTAAAGGACGTTCAATACCATGAGAAGATAAAAAAACGAGAAGATCCGACGGCGGCGTCTATAAGTGTCGTGCTATGGTTTCGGCGCCAAGTAGCGTCTGTGAGAGAAAAACCGGAAAGCCAATGGATTGTTCCAGACGTGACGTGAACACACAATGTGTTTTGGAAGTAGAAACGAGAGTGACCGTACCACCAACGTGTTGTGCACGTAGTGTGTTCTGTATCTGTCAAAAACCTATCCTGTTCTATCGAAGGGGTGAGATCCGTCACTCCATTCTGTGCTGATTCAACCCCATGACTTTGCAACTCGTCAAAAGAAACCTAAATTAAAACGATCCTGGCTGTTGAGAGATTGAATATCAATTTGATAGGGCTGTCGGTGACAAATATAGAGTAACAAGGACTGAATATTCAAGATACCCGTTTGCGCCTGCCTGTCTGGATATGGCGACCTCTACCGTTGTCCAGTACTTCTGACAATACTCTCCAACATTTGGTATGTCGTCTTACGTACATTCAGATCGAGGGTTTACCTTCATATCTGAATAAGTGAAGAGCTGCCTCCACAGCAAAGGCCATCATTATTTTCAGCTTCGAACCATAACCACGAGCACCATGGTTAAGGTTGTCGTTAATCACGATAATATTCTACGAAGCGACGCAGAGATGAGAGAATACAAATGTAAACAGAAGAATGGAAAAAGAAAACTAATGGAGCTTCAAGAGAGAAATAGAGAACAGCCAATAACACTGTGGATAAGAACTCGCTATTGGTTGTGATACACCTTCATGTCAAAGTATGTCAAACAAGCGGTGCGGATGGTCGCGAACGCCCCAACCGATTGGATGTATCTACCAACTTTGCACAGAGTGACGATCAATGCTTTCATAGCTCGTGATCACGTCACTAAGTCTCCACCTTGTGGTTTCTTTTATCAGCAGCCACGGTGAACAATGCAATGGTGCAGCAGACACTCAGTTGATATGTAGAACACGCGACCCAACCAGTAAAGACCGTGCATCTTCATTATCTGTCATTGACCGCACACATGCGCATTTCTTAGGCACATACAGACGGACCGCACCGCTCCTCACAGAGTCAGCCCACTTGATACAGGCTAATTGGAAGAAACAGCTGTAGCTGAATACCGGGTCCACAGGCCTCTTCCGTAAAAATGGGCTAGTCCTCTGACCCACCGGACAGGACTGAGCACATACATAGACTAGATTCAGTTCCAAAGCACTCAAAAAACGCAGCAGTAGATGACATGGAATGTCTTGTGCCCGAAGAGTCCGATGTACCCAGGAGGTCAAAACGACTAGGAAACGCAAATACAGAAGCTTCTCAAAGAGGGAAGGGTTAAAGTGAGAACTTGTTCGATTAACCGTTCATCCAACGCCGAACTCAACAGACAATCTGGTAGCCGACCACCTGAACGTTGCTTTCGGATACATCAAGAATGGGCCAACAGTCTCATTGTCATATCTCTGCTACTCACCAAGCTCTTTGGTTTGTGGTGGATCAGCCGGTTTGCAAGCTGTGACGTTGCGTGCGTGATTAGTGTCAACCACTGATTTACATTTACAAATCCATGTTATTGTATCACGAATAACTGATTACTGCAACCGATCCAAGGTGTTCTAGTTTCTTACGCCAGGGGTGCAAATTTTAGTATGTCTGTCCGAAGTTTCTAATTCCGAATATTAAAATACCACGCTCTTCTGCTTGTTCAGGTGGATAGCTTGAATGTGGAAACCGATTTGACAAAAAGGACAAAGAAGAGGGTGGAATACTGAAAAGATAAAAATGAAGAAGGGTAGTCAACAAAAATAAAGGAAAATGTCATGAATACCTACGGTGAAATTAGAAAACAGTTAGTAATAATCACGTAAACAGAAAAGATAGCAGCAAAAGTCAGGTTTTTAGCAAGAACAGACAAACGATGATCACCTGAAAGAGGGGCCACTCATCCAGTTGCCTATATAATAATAATAATAATAATAATAATAATAATAATAATAATAATAATAATAATAATAATAATAATGCTCGCAGAGGATGTACTCCACGATCCAAAAATCCGAGAAGCACAGCTGTAGATGAATCGACTGCATTGCATGTACAAGTTGCGTTTGCCAACTCTCAAACTAATCGTTTACACCAGTTGAAATAACTGTTTAGGAGGTTGTGGACTTTATGAGTCAATAAGAGATGGCCTCCAAACCTTCTCTGAACACGTGACTGGGGACCGAGGGTTACCAGGCAACCACGGCACCTGCCTCATCATCCGCTTTGAATGCTGATGAACACGACGAAAAGGAACCGTTTTCGATTGCATCAGTCAATTTGACAGTCCTTTTTAAACACCTAGCTACTTTCGGGTCCGGACATAGCCATCATCATGTACACCGTAATGCAAACGCTTCCGATGCGATCCGTTTGTTGTGACCACGGACACTGAGGCCACGATCTAATGAGCTCGCGCCTTAAAAGAATATTGTGAAGCGTTGAGATCTCTTTAGTGACCAAATAGTAATCTTCAGAAGCCATCAGAGCATTTGTGTGGGGTCACCCTATAATCCGTTTGTCTCTTTTGCTGAACAACGAAGGATGGAAGATAAACTCTCATTCAAAGCAAACAGGGCGGACACGCAGTGTTCACGATGACTGTCTTCTTAACATCTGCGACTAGATAAACGCGGCCCAATCCCCCAACGAGCAAGCAGAGTGGGAGTTTAGGGGCTGAACATTTTGAAGAGCAGTTCAGTTGGCCTCAACCAGATCATGTGGACAACGGGACTCGATTGGTCAGCTACTGCATTCCAGACGGCCCTCCGTTGGAATCAGAAGTGTTCCTGGAGCTCAAGTTAATGAAGCGTAATAAGGCTCCTGGACCAGACCTCCTCTCCCCTTCTCTTTTCAAGGATGGTGGAGTGAGGTTGTTATCAGAACTGACAAAACTTCTGCAGACGATCTGGGAGACTGAAGAGGTACCTCGTGATTGGTGCTTATCAACAGTCATTCCCGTTTTCAAAAAGGGGTCCCGAAG
>QNGE01007164.1:0-21348 GCA_008508345.1 Paragonimus westermani
TCAGGTATTTGAAATAATGCTGTAGGTTGGCTCACCCGTCCACTTTGTAGACTGGCACTTCCGCGTGAAGGTCAGTAGCACCGCACAGTAGCACCGCAGGGCTCGACACTTTTGCCACCGCTACTCACTCTGTTCGTGATCTATACTGCTACCTTGACGTGGCGATCAGAATTGTGCATTGCATCGATCCGGAGAGTTGTGCTGACTAGAACTTCTGTCCTGCCAGGCTTAACTATATCAGACGAAAAGCACTCACATTCATAGGCTCGTATAGCGTACTGCTGACTAAGAGTTCTTATTTAGCGAAGAGCGAACCTATGAGCGCTGCTGTGACAGACCAGCCCACTAATTTTCACCTTCTTCCCCCTATGCTCCTAATAACCCCCTCTTCACCCCAAGACAATCAGTCAACACTGGCGCCCTTACCGTCCGCGCTCTCGGATAGGTGGATCAGCAACCTACTCTGCTGAACACCCTATCGAGTCTGTGCTGTCTCCGAAATGCGCCTCCACGTTCCTAGGTTTATCCTCCAACTGAATTCGTCTTTAGGTCAATATATGGATCAGCGGTTCTTTTTCCGCATCTCTGGTGACGATGCATCCTGAATGTGGATTGTACTGAGCCCCACGACAGAGCAGAACTTGCCCGGCTGGATCCATTGAATGGTCGTCTATATTGTCAGACTTATCACTTCTGTCAAAGTTTGTCGATGGAGATCAGAGAGGCGTTTACTTGTATCAACATATGTTCCAACAGACAATAGTTCGGATACTGTTAAAAACGCCTTCTACGATGCCTCTTTTGATATTGAGACTAATTAAACGCTCAGACATCATTGTGCTTGCTGGTGATGTGAACATACAACTTAGTCGTCTTACTCCAAAGGAAAAGCGGGTGGGTGATATGTCTGGTATCCGTGCGCAATGCACTATCAGCAGAGATTGACTGTCACAGTTTCGTGCATCTCACGGACTCTGTATATCGAGTAACCCATTTCAATACAAACGGTGGCAATTTGTCGTGAGAGGGGCAGGTACATTTTATAGCTCAACCACGGACGCAAATTGATTACGTCTTCTTCAACGGTCGATGGCGCCACTCCATTAAAGAATGTCGTTCGTTTTAGAGTAACCATCCTGACTCGAATCATGTCGTTTCACTCCTTGTCTAGGGATCGTCTACTCGCAAACCCAAAGCACTCAATTGAGACGTGAGCGACGAGAGAATGCGAAACGCCTACCGAACAGCGCTGACGGCCAGTATACCCTAGCAGTAGAGTGATCGGAATGATCATTAGACAAAAAACCAAACAGCTATGCGCACCTATCGTGAAGAAATGTATAAAAAAAGGAGCGCGGCAGATATGGCAAAAGGGTCCTCGCTTACGAAGTCTATGTAAGGTTTCTTGTGTTGTGACTGGGAAGGACGCCTGGCCTGCAAAGTTGTTTATTACATGAAATCCTGTGCAGGTTTTGTTAAAACACAGGGCCACAAACGGGTACACTCTTTTGCACGGCTGACCTGTATTCACACAAAATGGGTAGCAGCGCATTGTTGTTCGTCGTGGCGGCACGTCCTCCACAGTGCGTGCACACTATTCCAATAATTGCTTCTGGTTCATCGTCTTCCTGCTCTTTAGTTCCCGTATATACGCACTATACTACTCATTGTGGCAGTTAAGCATTGGTGTGAACCACTGATGTATTGCTGACTATGATGGTGATGATGATACTACTCACTGGCGAATCTATCTGTTTTGCAACACTCCTCCCCTTTCTGAGGTTCCTTGGCTCCTCTGCACCTGCTGACGAATTCTCTCCGACCGACGGCTTATTGATCTTATAGTACGTCGCACCACCGTTTTTTGCCGCTTTGCTAATCCATTGACATGCACTCTTTTCGTCTCGCCGTCCTTAATCGTGTATACTGGGCCCCGTTTTGAAGTACAGGCCTTCCCATTTAGACAATTTTTCTTTAGCTTGGGCCGCTGGCAACTGAATTCCGAAGATCTCGCTGTCTCACCGTTTCTCCTGGCCTAGCCGTTGAGCTGCCAATTGCTCTTTTGTGTGTGCCTGCGACACTTCCAGATTTCGCTTGGCTCGTACACTTTCGGCAACCAATTCTCTGGTGGAATCGCTGCGCTGTGGCCGTATTCCAATGTATTGATCCACCGGAAGTCGAGGGGTTCTGCCGTACATCCATTGAAATGGGATTTTTTCGTGCTCGTCTGCACAGACACACGGTGGACTAACAACCAGTGGTAACGCAGACTCCCAATCGCCCCCCTTAGCTGAATACCGTTCCTTAATCGTCCGGTCGTTACCTTCGGTGAGTCCATTCGTCTGCGGTTGATGTGTCGTTTGGATGTGCTTGATTCCCAGTTGTTGCGTGCGTGTTCGAAACTCCTCGCCTTGAAAACACGACTCCTGATGGGTCAAGGTCGCCTTGGTTTGCTTCGATGTGTTACATCACGTCTCCCACTGTGGATGCCTTTCGGTCCGGAACGCCAGTCACTTTGATCCAACTGATAAAATATTCTGTCGTGGCCAGAACGTACCGGTTACCGTGAGCGCCCAGTGAAAATGGACTCATAAGATCTAATCTAGGGAATCTCTGACGACAGGAATGCTACTGTGTGAAGCTTAGGGGTAGTGTATATAAAGCGACTCCTGGGCTACCCCACTTCACGCTTGCGACATCTGGTCGCTGAGGACTACAAACATGAACTGTTGAGAATCGCTAACTTCCGGAACGAAAGCAAAAGTCAGCCTTCTTGGCACAAAGCAAGTCTCAGTTTATTGAGTTTCTATTGGTTATTTTATAGACTAGACGCATCGGTAAAATGAAGAATTACAATTGGTGTTGACGCATTCGCTTTCTCATTGGTCGGCTTGACTCCGCTTGTAGCTCGTTTGTTTCAACGCGTGACGCACTTAAACAACTTGTTTTACTCCGGTGCTCGTTATAACAAAATCCGATGCTGTGCTGATTGGTCCTCGCGCTGATATACAAGTCTGTTTGTGTTTTCGTCACTGATTGGCCGTAAACTTCTGCGAATCAATGGTTGACTTCGTATCGACGCTTTTGTCCAATCTAATCCCTTTACATGAACCACCTTCACTTACTTGACAGTTGATGTCTGTGTTGATCACTCACATCAGATGGCACTAACGGGTAAGTAAGGAGAAGGTTAGGATGAGAATATTTGATAGCGTCAATCGGGTTCTCTACCCAGTGCTCAATTTTTGCACAAACTGAGGTGTTTAGGCCATGTACGGAGAATGTCAGTTAGCCGTTTCCATACCGGAAACCTTTTGCTGATGCTGTGGCCAATTGGCTTGAGGTGCGGGGTGGACAGATCATGACTTGGTGTAGAGGAATACAGTAATTAGTCACTATAAGTCGCGTTCTTATCCTGGGCTTGAGTCCTCCAAACTCTGAAGACTAAGTGAGATGACGGTTGATCGAGTCTAATGGCATGAATGTTCTCACCTTGTTGAAGTTGTCATAAGCCGCCTCTAAGTGCAGGTTGCATGCATGTAGCCACCTTGAGTGTCGTTTCATCACCCTATAAGGTCCCCTCGGCTTTGTGAGCAACCTCTAAGACCCCAATCCTGTTGCACCCAAGTTCAACCGGTCTATTCTTCCTTCTTGGACCAAGTTCAAACACGGAGCGTCCATCACGTGATCCTGAGACGGGCTTTTTTGATAAATTGAGCAATCAGACTCAAAGTGAAATGTCGAAATCGAAGGCTTAATTTCACACACAATGTAGTATGTGCTACAAAATCGAGAAAGTACTTGACTAACTTATGTGATACAACTTTGAGATGTATATGATGGCTGAATTGAATGAGTGTGAAGCAGCTACCACATGATGGCCTTCCCATGACAGCCTGCGTGGATTTGATTTGCCGGCCTTTGCTAGCACATTTACATTCATTCATCAATATTTCCCAAACCATTCTCCTAATAACCTGGAGACTCTGGTATTTTCCCGTACACTGGCTCTGTTAGGTGGACAGCCACCAAACAAACACGTATTTATTTACTACACTTCTACATTGCTTTTTCATTCGCGTTGTGGCCTACTATTGGTGCTTCCTTTACCGTGGACCAGTCATTTTATCTCATCACTCTGTACGCGTTCATCACCCAACCTGTTTCCCAGCCGATAAACATTTCATCGAGGCTCGTTCATCTTCTCAATTTGAGTCACGTGATTGTACACACAATCAGGTGATTTGTTCAGCAACTCAGGGACGTAACAGGCTGGAATGGTGATTACCTCATCGCCTTGTGATAAATGGTGAGCTTGCATGGTCGAAGGCAACATCTCTTTCCCAGCTTCCTCCTTTCGCCGCTGACCACTCTTCGATCGTACAGTTGTTTCTTCCAGTCAGTCCATTTTAGTGGTGACAGTGTCGCGCTGAATTCTCTGATCCCTACTCGTTCCAACTGTTTCCAGGATTCTTCAGTTTTGAAGTAAAGGCCCTTATCTCCCATACTTCGTGGGGCCGTAAGGCCTAATGCGAGAAAATGCACTGTTATTAGTTCCGTTTCAAAATAGCTGAACAATCAAAGGTAATCGACCTATAAAAGTCGCTGTACTGCGGTTGAAGTTGCCTTAGAAAAACAGCCTAATCTTTTTCAGAGCAAGCATACTGAATGTACTGTTCATTCCTTGTCCACCTGTGTACAGTGCTTTGGATGTGATGTCAATTCATGCGGAGCAGTTTATGGATTCTCTTGGAGTTGTTATTTGGAAAATCAGCACAGAAGTGCAAAGGAAGCTTACTGTTTGTATATGCATAAGTCTGTTTCTGATCCGTAGTTGTCACACGTCCGTTTTTCAGTGATTCATTGTCTGTGACGCTAACCATTGTTCATTATCATATACTAACTTTTCTGGTTTTATATGATTTCAACTGCACGGTTACTCATCCTGACGACGTTTTGACGTATTACCACTGTCCATTCCAATTTTTAGCTCCTCTACTTTGAAATGCACTCATGACGACGGATATAGAAACGCCTCTATCGTTCCATTTCACTGAGAAGTACAGTGAGCCTTTGACGAACTCAAATTTGCGATTGTCAGTTGCCTCTCAGAAACCCCGAGTTTGTCACAAGAATCCAACCATCTCGCAGTATCACCTTTCCGAACTGGTTACCAACCGGTGTTGTGGAACCGGCACGGGCGTCGATGAAAATTTGCCCGTATCAAATGATTTGACCGCGGAACTGCTCACTATCAGTGGAGGTGTGCAGTCAAAGTCTACCTCACTGTCAACGGAGTTCGACCACCTTGCGAGTGGTTTGTGCACATCTGTTGACTCTCAACGTTTCATTGAAGAGTTTCAGTGTAATGAAGAAACTGTTACTATATCCGTTCAGGAGACCTACCAGTTGGGCTATTGTGATCCCACGTCTGGTAACACAGACTGTGGCAATCTGTATGTTTTTGATTTCGTAGATGGCATTGAGGTTTCTTATCCCGTCAGTGTTACCGCCTCCGATGCCCTCCCACTTGATCTTCCTCCACTTTTCATTGAACCAGATTATGTGGATCAGCTAACTTCTTTAGCCACTAGCGCTTTAACTCAGTTGGCACAGTTGTTGAACAATTGGTTTTTATCTTGTCAAAGCGCGGATGAACAACTGTTTGTCTGGCGTCATATGCAAGCTCACGAGGAAGCGACGGAATTGCGAAAGAAAGCAATCAAATTTTTGGCCAGTCTGGTTCCAGCTTTGGGTAACCGATGGGATTTTCAGTCCCCCCGTGTTGACACTCTATTAACACAGCTCACATCTGCACTCAACGTAGATACGTTTGGCAAGAGAGTGGACGCACAACAGACGGATAAACTTGTACCTGTCGTATCCTTGTGCTCCGATCCTTACCACTGTCTGAACTTGTTGCGGAGCCAGATTGTTGCTCTATTACAAAAGCTTCTACCACAGTTAGAACTCCCTCAGTCTTTCGATTCCAGCCGAGATTTGCAGCCGCTTTTGGCCACTTTGTGTGAAGTTAACAAGAGGTCAGTCACCTAATACATTGGATCATGGAGCTCCTCTGTTCCGGACAGTCATGCTTTGTACATATGTTGGGAAGATGTCCTTGTAAATAGAACTATTTCTTGAGCGCTTTTATCGATGTATATAATATTTTATTTAGTATTTTCCACCTTTCTATCCAATCTTATCTTCACAGATATCTATTGAGTATGTAAAATAAGATGTACGTATACCCCTCCTATTACCGTTTTGCTATCCTTTCCCAAATACGATTTATGTATTCTACTGAATTTCTGAGCGATTTCTTCACCTTTTAGTACGTTAATTTCCATCAACTGTAGAGAACCAGCTCACACCACGCGTGGATGCTCTCACATCCGATTTGTAGGTTGTACGGAGGTATGCGAACCAGGACGATTGCCGAAAAACTACGATTCAAAGGGCAGTCAGTGTGCTGAGCAAGTGGGCAAGGGCTGAACGAGGGAGTCGTTAGGGTACCGGAAATCTTGGCAGAGTTTGTCTTGTGGCACTCGGTATTGGTGGTCGTTCAAATGAATGCGTGTATTGAAACTGAAAAGAATATACGTTGGAATGACAATGTGGTATGTCATACTGTTCACTCCCAATTCTGCTAGACTGTCTGTACTTGGCATGTCCGCCTGATAGCGAAACCGGTCACCATTGGGTGTCAGTTTGGGAGTGCACACTTTAGTAAATTCATTGTATTATGCCACTTCTTCGCGGTTGTTCTTGATACCTTATCAATGTGCGTGTTCAGGTCCGGAATTCTTAGTCTTGATGCTGTCCTCCGTAATGGGCAATTTCCACTTCGTCTTTATACTTGCTTGCAATAACCGATGTAAAATGATCTCCCAATACCACGCGAATTCGCCTGAATGTGAGAGGGAAGGGAGGCCGTCCAATGGGTGCCACACGAATTGTCTCGTATCTAGATGAGTGCTTTTGAAGGTGTGTTTCACGGTTTTTGCGAAGTAGGCGTGAACCGTATCTGTCATACTTTATTGTCTGTAACAAAAACCTGGCTGCACAAAAGAATAATGTTTGCGGTTTGAACTGACAAAACAACCTCGAGTATAGCCCAAGGGTAATCACTGATAACGCCTTGCTCTCGCTTGCAGCTCGGTTGTTTGTTTGCAAGATGTAGTCACCTTGATGTCGAATGTTTGAATATAGACGTAGTTATTTTCAGTAGCTAGGTCCCTTCTTTTTCCTTCTCTCTTATGTAGGGTTTGGTTTTTCTTCATGGTTGTGTGACAGTTAAGCATTAGTGTGAACCACTGATGTATTGCTGTCTATAATGATTATGATCACCTGGAGGTGACCGTCACCATCGTTTAGTGACCCCCCCACCGAGTTGACTCGTTGCTGCTTTCTGCGTCCCAACGGAGTCGCACTGTAATCGTTTAGAAGTGGTTCTTATGAAACTTTCGATTCAGTAGCAAGTGCTAACCGATAGGAGGTGCCCGATTCTTATAGTGACGTCTAATCTAACGGTGCTATATGAGGGAATCGGGCGGTGTTAGATTAGACGTCACTGTAATAGTCTAGCACAACTGCTCCCGCCCTGTGTTAAGACCATATCTCGACCACCATATCCATTGTATCTCTTACAGCCTAGCTAATTTTTTCGAAATCCACAAGTTTCCCTTCTATCGATTCAAGTAGGCGTACAGAAAAAAATACAGGTTAGGGCGCTCATCAAATGAGATTTCATCAACTGCCAACGAGGTCACTTTCAGACGATTGAAAAAGAGATCCGGTAAGTTCAGTTTTGATGGGCCGATAGTGGCAATCCGGTGCACAAGGCACCTGACGCCCACATGACCAGCTTACCCTGGTTCAGAGTGTTGGCACAGTCCAACAGAAAAACTTATTCGGTCTCTCACTAGCGAAACACGTGCGACAGTGGAAACAGATTCGGCGTGTGTTATTGCCGATCCCGGAAAATCGAGTGTTCAGAGAAGATACGTCAAACTAACGAGGCACAGAACAAGTTGGGTTCTTAGCTCCGGGACGGAAGTAGGAAATTAACAGCTTGATTAAAACGTATGTGGATAAAAAAGCAAAATCACCGAAAGTGCACAACGAACACTACTATCAAAAATATTTGCTACAGTCGCTACAAGCGTTCCAACCTGAAGGTACCACAATAAATTGGCGCAGTCGCGCAATTTTGTCTTGGCTATTTTTCATGCTTAACTCTCCCCGTCAAAGCCAATCAAACGAATTGTTACACACTGATTTGTAATTGGATTCATTCGTTTGTTGCTTGAAGGGTTGCTGTTGTCTTGATCCTGAACAAATTGCGGAAGAGTTGGGTGACTATCATTTTGCCGTAGAGTGCACATTTTCGTAGAGGTCTTCATTCAACATAAAACGCTAGAACTGGATTTTGTTGCTAGCTTACTGTTTTGATAGAAATTCAGCGTTCATAGTTTGCTATTGTGACCGGTTCAGTTTCCGACCAAAGTAGTATCACTTATGAGATTGAATCCCTGGGTTTTATGCACAGGCGTCATAATGCACGACCTACATGTGTGCTCATCTGGCTCGTGTCTGTCATTTATAGCGTACCTATATGGTATCGATCAATGCGCAAAATTGGTGTTAAAAACTTTCGATCACTTGTGTTGAAGAAACTTTCCTCGAGGTTACAGTTAAATTGTGACGAATCAGATCTGTTAGTTTTTTCTCCAACGTTTTGGATGTTATTAGCTGTAGGCTGTTGTAACCACTATGTAACCGCGTGATCCGGAACGTGGATGGGCCCCACGTTATCGACCTTTAGCCGTGCACGTGATGTTTCACCTGGAGTCACGTGTATATATAACTGGAACTGCATATCAGTAAACCAAGTCGATTGAAATTAGTTAGGTGGGCTTGAAACCGTACGACTGGATGTACTGGATAGGTGGAGATCACAGTAATTCTATACACTTTGACAACTCGGCTCCCTAAGAAGCGATATTTTTCAGCGACATGACGAGCAATTTATTTCGACTGTCGACTTCTACCACAAACAGGTGTGACTCCAACCTGTGTTTCCACAAGAATTTGGTTCAGTCCCTGTAATTCGCGTATCCGCAGGACAATTGTTACCACTTTAGTCCCATAGATACTTGACTCCGATCGTACAGTATGAACTTCATAAAAATTGCCCGACATTTGTTGTGCATATTTCGCACTGATCGCCTGTCATTTTCCATTTTGACCATCAGTTCATTGATTTTGTCTCGTAACGCGTTTTGATGAAATCCCGCATTTGCGTTAACCTGAGAAAGCGCCATCGAAATCACCTCGTCGTACGGTTACTTTTGCCTCGGGGAGAATAACTCGTTATACTGTCCTTTAGTAAATCCACTTCACCTAAGTGTAATCTACCGCTTAGTTTTTTGTATGTGGCTCAATGGGACTAATCTTCAGGGGACAGTCATTTTGTGTTCACCAGTTGGTCATAGTCACTACTATCAAACGGACGTTTTGGTGTACACATGTTTGGATAGAGGGTTTGTCGTATATATCCAGTCTGTAACTGCACCGGATAATCATAAGCTTACCAAAAGCATCGTTGGCATACAAAGGCGACGTGAACGGAGTTACAGTAGTGATACAGAGAGGAAGAGCAGTTTCAAGAGTACTGCGCGGTGTGATAAATCTCCCTCAGTGAAACAAACTCTGATATCCAACTCTCACGTACATGCTGCCGGTCCTGCAGTGGCGTGTTGAAGCCGTAGGTCATGTACTGCGCAGTTGTCGCCGTATTTCTGTTCTGTTCAATCAGGTTGGCTGTTCAGAATAGCGATAGAGACACTGGAAAGTATTGTGCAGTTTTCGCTGGGACAGTGGAAGATGTCTGAAAAAATCCTGTGCGGCCTAGTAATAGGTTAACCTCTGTTGTATGGATTGGTTGGCATAAGAACTAACGCTGATCCACCCAATATAGTATGGTTAGAAATGACTAGGCGTATGTGTACTCACAAGATGAAGGGAGCACTGTGTAAGTCACGTGACTTTCCACCACACAGAGTGAGGTTTGTAAACCAGTCTGCTCCAAATACACGTAACCTTTGACTATTATTTGAAGCGATGAATTCTCCCATTTTGTCTTTTGCACTCCACATATTCAGTATCTAGACACCGGGATATCCATCATCCTACCTTAGTTTGTAAACGTCTCAAAGATTCAGCAAACCGGTGTCTCGTTATCCCCATTAGAAACATGCAAGTTACATGGATACTTTGGCTTACAAAATAATTCACGACGGATTTGCCTTTAACAGGTCAGGCTCAAATCGTTACGAAACGGAGAAAGCCAAAATGTAAACAGTTGTAAGGAAAAGATGGTACAGTGTTCCCCCAGGAAGAAAAATTTCCACAAGGAACAACACGTGTTTGCACTATTTATCGCCGTCGAATAAACCAACCTCTGCAAATCGTACATAAAGTACGCACGTGACCGAAACAGGACCAAGAAGAAGCAGTACAGCAGTCAGAGCCAAACCACCGTGCTTACGCTTTGCCATCTAGGCAGAGCACTCAAATTTACAAACCTCGAATGATCCGCACATTGCTCTGGCTAGTTAGAATTTGACACATCTCTTGTGTGATTCCCAGAGGTAATAGCGGCGCTCAAGTCTCGGAATATGAGTGCCTGGAATTAATAACTCGGATGACAATTTGCAGACCCATTCAGTGAAAAAAAATCTAACGCAACAGACTGTAGTCAGCCAATGTTTGGGACTCCTTAAAACGGTAAACCAACCGAACGATAGTTCCTAACCCATAACTTAACTTGGTCCTGAGTCCAAAGAGGGCAATGGCTGTGTTGCGGTTCCGTTACTTTAGGGACCTGGGATTCTAACCACTTGGTTAGCTCTTGAGTAGACGCATGCCGTAGTCGAGCTAGTTTAAATAACAGTAAATAAGGAACTAGGTCGAGCATTGTGACAGCCTCGATGCGACAGAAACAGAAGACCGGGAGCTATGGATGCAGTTACCGGTGCATTGTATTTTAAGGATGGCAACGCATAAACCAGTTTGTTCGAGCACGTAAGACAGGGAAGTGCTAATCAGCCCGCGTTCTCTTGGTTTTGAGTTGCGGAGGTCTGACCAATTTGGCGGTTGTCAGACCAATGGCAACAACGTAATCGGGACACGCTTGATTGGCTGTAGTCGTGTCGTTCCAGATAGTGAACACGTGTCAATAGCGTGCCATCGTCCACGCACTGCCAGTTTACAACCGGCCTTCACCACTTGATTGCCTGGTCATATTCCAGCCCACCTGTAATCAAGCTGTAGCACGGCAACAAATGCTGAAGAATATGACATCGAGTAGGTTATTAGTATTCTTTAGTCAAGCCACAACAGCTCATGCACAGTATAGTATTATCTACAATGCGTGTGTTCCTCCATCACTGTATAATGGTTTGATATTTACGACAAGCTGGAAGCAAAGGGTACTCGATAGAACAATTTCTTTGGGAGTAAGTGAAATTCTGAATTATTGTGAGCAGTTTTGATAAGACCACTGTATTAGTCGTGAGCACGTTCTTGTTGACCGTTCTTGAAAAGTTATGGTTGTTTTACTCGTTGCGTTGCCATCACGTTAATCAGGGTCAGTGGGATTAAAGTGCTCCTCGAAAAGTTATTTTTGGTTGGGATGGAGCATTGTAAGCCAAATGGCCGCACGCACGGACAGGAATGATCGTTCTCACAACCGGTTTCCCCCAGGTTTACCTAGGGAGAGGGCTGTTTTGGTTAGCATATACAGATAGCATGGAATTTCATATACATTGAACACCACTCACAAGTGGTCGCAGCTGTCGCATTCCCATAGAGTTTCCAGCCAGTCATTTAATTTGTCTCCTCCCGAGGCGACCGGGCAGCCTGATCATCACTAACAAGCGAAATTGGTTGAGCGTTTCACATATGACATTTCGGTCGTGCCCGACGTGAGGTCAGTGGCGAAATGGCCAACGTAGTTGCCTCATGAAAATGTGGCAGGAGTTCTAGTCCCGGTCGTGGCAAGGATATGCCCTAGTGAGGGCGAAACTCGAGTCTAGTGGTTCTTTTCGAGAGGCTGGTGGAAAGTCTATCGGAATGGGACAGCCGCGGTCAATTGTGATGATTTTTAATGTATATGAAAACCGAAGTCCTCTATTACTCATAACCATGGAATCTGTTAGCAAAGAAAAATGGAACAATGCGTGCCATTAAACGAGTGAAAGACGTCATTTTCCACTACGTTAACACTGAAAACGCAGTGGGAGATGGTGCCTGCATTGCCGATTATAAGGGCTACGTGTAGAAACATGTTTCTGACGTCAACTCCGTTTGGCATACTGTCTAGCCTGTCTGGTCAACGGCAAACAATTCAGCTTCAGGCATAAATTGTGGTTTTCAAACATTTACAATCAAATGGTTAATAATCTCTATTAGTTTTAGTCGCGGATATGTTCGAAAATACAATTCATCACCATGATACGTCTTTTTTCTGTTCAACATTAGAAAGTACTATGTATATGCTATATATGCTATACAGCTTGTGTATCATGAAATTTAGCTGCATGATTAACGTTGCAAAACTGAACGCAAAAGTTGAGTTACTGAAATTGTTTTCTCTTGAATCATTCTGACATCCATTGTCGATTACGTCAAGATGGCTAGAAATGTCTGAATTTAAGTGAGTGCAAAACATTAACGCATAGTACACAGAAACAAGATTTAAATGATCAAGATTTGGTAGGTCGCCATGGGATGCTTCATTTAAAAGTTAAACGAATCGAGTAAGAAACTGTGAGCGTGGATGACATCCATTTTATGACATCAGAAGACGAGGTATATGTTGAGTAAGAAAACTTCTAAGAGGAAATTTTGAAGCGTGACACAAAATGTCAAGAAATGTATCGGAGCAGAGTAACTATGAGTGGAAGAAAGATCGGAGTAGGTAGCGTAACTTCAAAATTACCATGAGTATATTTGTCAAACATTTGAACAATCGAACGGTCTGACCTACTGCTGTTTTGTTCTACAAGCTGGAAATTTGTGTGATTAATTCGTTTTTGGAAACAAAGCAGTAAAACACCTTTCAACTAACTGTTAAGCAAAGCGCAGCTTTGGTTTACAAATGCCTGGAACTGAGTAACTTTAGACAATAAATCAGACAAAGTCAACAATTGTTTATCTCTACAGGCTTAATTTATAGACATTGGAAGTTTGTCATAGGTGAAACGCCGCCTTTGTGCGGCTCGACGTTGGATAATGGCAGTCTGGAATGAAGTGCGGGATAGTGTGGTCTCACTCCCATATCTAACTAAAGGTAAGCAACGGAAATAAATCAACCAAACACTAACCGCCGTCCAGCCGATTAATAAACTTTTTGTCATTGCTGCTGTTTCTGCTTATAAATGGCGCGAACCCACTACACCAGATATAGCGTTCTGTATCACGTATGCAATTATATTTGATCCCTACTGTTCAAAAACTGCACACACACAAAATTTTAATTGAACCACTGCGTCTTCCTTCGTCAAAACAGAAAGAAAACACTCGCTGGTGGATGTTAACATTTATTTTACTCATTAGTAGACGGCGTAACTCATGTACATTATGTAACTCACAAAAAGAGAGGTAGACAGTGCGTGGACATGAATGCATTCTCGCTAAGGGTTATATCCTCAGGACGACGATAACCTGACCGGTTGCTTAGCCATTTCAGATCAGCAAAGTCCCACCAGGCTAGAAAATTCTCGTTCAGATTGTTCACGAAAACTTTAATGGGTCGTATGGGTTAATTTGGTTGTTTAATCTGGTTTATAACAGGATGCTAGCAACAGATGATGTAAACTTTCCGGCACCGGCATATCCAGCGTCAGATCGTTGCGTCTTCGGTCGTTTCTACCTGTTCTGACGGTGCGAGTGTCATAGTAACTACAAGTAAACCGGTGTGCAACGTGAGAGACATTAGTTAGGCGAACTGCGTGTATCCTAATATATGGAGCAGGTATTTTGTTGAACTAGTGTAGCGAAGATAGACGGTCGCGCCATACTACTCACATCACTATTCAGTAGCCGCTGAGATCGAAATGATCGCGGGATAAATACGGGAGACATATGAGAAGAATCGTTGGAAGGCAGTATGACATTTAATGACTTTTGCCACATGACGGAACTGAGACATGGTGTCCAGAGCGACTGGAGCATCCTCAGATGAGTGCGGTGTGCAAATGAGTGTTTTTGTTCTTAGTCCCGTTGAGAGGCTTAAGTAGTGTGCTGGTTTCTCCCATAAAACAACCTTTGTGTCGTCCGCCATCTGGATTCAGAACATTAGTTGCGACGCCTGACAATCCGTTTGAATTGTGGACATACGCACATCTTGTAATCACCGACGCGTTTGCTAAGTGGCTGTCCCTTCAGGACTGTTTTTTTTTGTGAAATCGCGAAACATGGTTTTGGACGAGCACATGTTCTGTTGCTGCAATGACCTATCTTTTATTTACACGAAAAAGTTTATACTGGTTGTCCCGTAGAACATAGTGACATCTAAAGAATGCAGTGCAGCCGGAGTTCTCATTACTTTTAACTGTGGTTCAGTTGTATTTTTGGATGTTGAATATCACTCACTCTCTCGCAAGTTTACTATCTTCTGTAAGCAACAGAATGTTCTTTTATATTTTCCCAACATGGACAAGTAGGCTATGTACATGTACATGTATACTGTCGCAGAACCTTACTAATCATTGAAGAGGTCATCGGAAAGCAATTTAAGTGTTCTAACCGAACCACTGCCGGTTGTTCTAATGTCCACCACCATATGATTTTGTGCGCAAACAGCAAGATTTTGATGGCGTATTGCAACTGCCTCAGCCACAGAAAAAAATATCCATTGGTGTAAGGATACATCGTGTGCGAAACATCCTCAGTTAGAACGAGGTTAATTGTACTCGGTGAAAGAATGAGCAGTTAACTTCTAAAATCTGCGCGTTTTAAGCGGCCTCGAGTATCGTGCTGTGTCGACCAGTGTGTGATGAATTTCTAGCCCAAAAGATATACTGAACGCTGTCAAGAAGGATGTATAACCCTGACACACACTCTCCCCATTCAATACTAACCTTTACCAACGTTCACTTATCCCAATGTACAGTCGCAATGGCCGAAAACAAACTATCATCTGAATGCAGCTTAGCTGATTTCAAGCATCACTTCCCACGTCTACTGGTACAGGTCATACTTAGTCTAGAAATGCTCCGTAAACGAGACTTGGAAAATCATTGCTTGATGCGTTACCGGAGCCAATGACAGTGTAACAACAATCGAACTGCGGACTATTCGTACATTTATTTCCGTTCCGCGAGCAAAGCTGCCCAAAAGACAAGGAAACTGATACACCCACCACAGATTGAAGCATACGATACTGATTACTGCGTTGTCCTAGACTGCAATAGACTTGAGTTTCACTCCCGTTAAGATTCATCAACAACACTCCCGAGGAAGGCCACCCGATTTGGTTGAAACGTAGAGTACTACAACTCGCTCGTAACGTTGTGTTATTCCCAATCTGTTTATCAACGATTTCAATCCTGATCTAAATTCTCAAGAGGCAGCTTCACTGACCTCATGCTGACGAGACCAAACCAGAACATCCTAACGCCCAACCACATTTACCTTTGTGTAGCGCTCCAGGTAGTTGGAGATACACACTATCGTTAAGCCCTAGCAAGCATGAAGCTAGAGTTTAACGTCACTTATTAAGGTGCGGCTGAAGGGACCACCTGGATGTGACAGCTATTAGCAAATAAGAGTGATGTTCAGTTTAAGCATCGAAACTCCTCACCCTTTGAGAACTGCAAAACTTGGATTTGTAAGTGAGTGATACGTAAGTATTACATAAGTAGCACAGTGTGGTGACAGAACCTAACTCTGAATTCGCTAAATTTACAACTGCATCCGGGCTGAACAGAATATATCTGATTAGGCCGCATAACTATCATGTATGCTGATGTATTGCTTTCTCGTCATTCAGCAGCAATTAATCGGATGCCGTTTTCTCACAATCTCCCCTCCATTTTACAGACGAATACGTGACAACGTGTACATCACTGTTTTAATGACGGCTTCAGTGAATGCTTCGAAATAGTAGGTGCTCTTTCTTATTTAAATGGTTTTGTTTGAAGCCACCTTGATCATTCATTTTGCGCCAGTGCGGTTCTTCCTAAATTGTTCCACTGCGACCTCACATTTGATTAGAACTTCTCGATGCATCTCCTGTTCTTGAATGCAAAACGAATACTTGTTTGTAGTAGTTTGTAAAACGAAGCTAATTTCCTCAGTTCCATTGTGAGAAAATGGGTATTGCGTTTCAGGGAATCAGAAGACATTTCATGGAAACCTTTGTCTAATAACCGCACATGTGAACAATAGTTTCTGGGCAGTATCGACCCTAGGCGATGCTTAAGCCGGAACGCCAAAAACGGGTTCTTCTTTGATTATAGCCCAAGATTCGCTATGTTTCGTAACGGTTGACTATAAATGGGTATAAATGGGTAGTCATCCACATTTAACTGCAGCCTTCGCATTCACGTGGTCTGTTAAGCCAGCTCTTTTGAAAACATTAAGTTGGCCGTCTGCGTTGGCTGGGGCTCCTCAGTGCCAAAACGGGGAGTTGAGTTAAGGTCCACGTTCGTATGGGACAGCCGCCTTGTATACTTGATCATTTATCATAAACTGAGCAAGACCGAATAGTCACACCTAAAAACCCAGTCATATTTATGTCCATGCAATTGGCCATTAACAAAACTGCCCGGTAAATTCTGTAAATCTTTGATGAGAAGGTTTAATCGTAAGTTCGTCGGTTGGAGGTACGGAAGATTTACAGTGCCACCTCTCAATGCAACATGCGCATTGTGCACAAGTGAATATGGCTGTACGTTTACGTCTGATGATTCGGTCGTAACTAATTCGAGATCAATGGCTAGGTCGCCGATGCGGTCACCACATGAGAATGTGAGTCGGAGTTCAGATCCCGACCACGAAAAAGATAGTTACTACTGGCAAGGCATAGCAAGAGTGAAACTAGAGGATTGTGTTTCGTTTCGAAGAGGGCTGAATTCAGTAGATCTAATCAGGTACGAGTGGTGTTCATTAACGTCAGTTTGCTTTACAGCATCAAAAGAGTAGACGTTGAGTAAACTCCAAACCATCAGATGGTCTTCGAATAAGTTGCAGACTGTAGTCCTTGGAACGACCACGAATTGGAGCAGCAAAGCTCCCCTTGGTGATTACATGTATTCCTTATCGGTGAATTCACACTGTCCCTGTCTTCTTACAAAATCATATGCTGTCCCAAACATTCACTTTCACAGGTTGGTACCAAGCAAAAAATTCAGTCAGTGGCCAAAATAGCATCTCTTTATGACATTTTTTGGGAGATTGGTCTACGTAAATATCAAATATCCACAGTGAAATTGGTATATTTGATAAAAATTCAGTGAAAAAATGACCTGTTGACACCGACAACATACTGTGGTGGATGACCAAATCAGAAACGCGAGTATTCCAATACTTAGTGGGATACCTCAATGTAGCGAGAAAGTACGTTCCAAAACCCAAAGCGAACAGATTGTGGACAACATGGGTGGCTGGTCGAGCCACTGCTCAAAGGAATGTGACCACCAGACGAAAAATTGAAAGGAAAACGCCCACAACAGAAGGTCTCAGTCACACACGCGAACCAAGCAGAAGTGACTACGACTTGAGAGTGGGGAACAGCCGCTGTGTTTTGGATTGAAATCCTGGCTCATAAACGCGGGCACGCGTGTAGCGTGGAAACGTGCGGTTTGGATAATAAAGACCGTGCTTTATTGAACAGCTTTGTGTTACAATATGATTGATAGCATTATCGATCTCGTCTTCTCCCTTGTGCATCAAATTCTAGCAGCTACTCTTGGAAACTTAAAACAGTGATATGATACTTTAATTTGCACGATATACACTGTAAATCGCCTGAGATTACGGTTACTGAATAATGTTATCTGGCTCCTCTGAATACAGGAGGCACCAGTGCTGCGTTGCCCAAATTGTTTTCCTGTACTATTATTAGCCGACTCAAAAATCTGCTGTTCAGGTCAAGAAAACCGAACAGCACAGTATTCTCACTCATGGGGACCCAAAACAGGCAATCTCATCCAAACCATAAACAATATGTTTTTTCATCTGTCTGTTTTCTATCACATCAGCCGAACCCCTCAAACCTACTAAGTGCTTGCATGAATTATTGTATTTGCTTCCAAATCTGTGCGGGTCTCCATTACTATGAGTAGAACTGATTGCAATTTTTCTACCAACACTGAAAAATTTCCACACTAACTTGCTCATTAGAGCTCCCATACTTTTAGATTTCTTCTTTAACATTTCGGTCGGGGTACGATGATCTGAGGTGATCGCTGAAAAAAAATTAACCATCCAATGATTCCTCTTGATTTGTGAACATTGTAATGGTAACATGAAGACATCGGCCTATCACCGATTTTAGAGATTCCAGTCACGGTTCCGGGGTGATTTACGGAGTTTTGCGCCCTAATTCTTCTATGTAATGCAGTGGTTCTATTTTACGACGACACTGTGTAACGAGTATACTCAACTTTGCTACAGAACATTCGGCCGCGTAGGGCGTATATTTTGTTCTACAAGCTAGACTTAATCCATACAACATAGGTCTATAATCAATTCCAATTGAAATTTCATACCAAACTAAAGCGAAAAATCTCCCTTCAGTGAATTTACCAAGGGAACTAAACAACATTGAAGCGTATATCAGTTAATTAACTTATCAGTGGCTACAAACGTTCAAATGACTGAAGTGTTGCCGCACATTGATGAGCAAGACAACCACCGCATGTTGGTTATGAAGCCTGCGTGTGTTGCCCTGCACAAAGTGGACCTTTATCATACATTTTTACAACCGAGCAGTGGTGGAGGTGGCATACAACACGGATTTATTGCACAAGGCCACGTTTCTTAATATGAAATAAAGCGACCACATACTCCATTCGATTCAGTGGATGTCTATCACACTCGAACTTGAAGGGTCACAGTGACACAAAAGCGAGAGCCGAATTGACTTTCACTGGACGTCCGTGTTCTAACTAGCCTTGTTGGTTCTTCTAGCCGCCTGTTTGGTGTAACAGGTCACCGTTTCGCCAGCTACACAGGCCAGCTGAGCGGGACACGCACCAGGAGCGATCGATCGATATACTCAAAGCGTGCGCGGTAGCCATACGGTAAATTCGGAATTTCGGACAAAAGTAATCGGAATTGCTCCTGCACGCCAGTCTGGTGATGGATCGACCAATTTATCACACTGTGGAATTCGTTCAATCGCGTTCGCAGTGCACATCCAATGTATCTCAGACGGGATAGCGCAACTCAACGTGTTTCGTTTGACGAAGAAAGGACAGCTTTCGAAAATTTACCTCTGCACGGTATCCGACATTTGTGCAACCAATTCGGTTTTGGCATGGGATGAGCCAATTTGGACATACGACTTGAAGTTAGACATGCAGTTATAGTTAGTTAGGACACATCCGGTGAATCAGTTCGGTGCGTTGGCGGTGTAGTTGTTTCTAACTTGCATTGGTTGTCCTACCTGGCAATCCCGTTTTGTGCGGTCAACAACAAAGTAACCAGTTCACTTGATGGTTGACAAGATCAAAAAACTGGAACGCGTCTGATCCAAACGCCAACAAAGTGCAAGTATACTCATCCTCTCGGTGTACTTCATGCAACTGATTAAATCCACCAATTAACATTAACAAACTAACTGAGTTTGATGGTCTGAGAGCGCCATATCGGGTGTGTTGAGTGCGACTGTGGTACTGTGATATCCAGAGGTAATGAACCTAACTCAGACCCAGAGCTGGCTTCGAAACGGCTCTAATATCAACTTAAATCCGACTAATTCAGACGTTTATCTCTCGAGCACAATTCTACACATTATCAACAGTAATGTGATAAAATGACGGTGATGGGAAGTACGCCTAATGAGTTAGTATGATAGTTATTAGGATTATTAATGAATTTAACGAATTCCTTCTCAGTAACTATAGTAAAATTCACACCAAACATGTGTTTGTTGAGTTTGACAATCGTTCACCAAACCGCCACTGCTTCCTTCTCTATTTGCACATGTCCACGTCCTGTTGATATGAGACGTCTGGAAATGTAAATAACAGGATTACCTTTAATCTAGACTAACTCCAACACCCGTTAGTGACGCATCAGTAGTAGTCAAGGTGAGTGGCAACTTTTGGAAGAAACATGCGTAATACTGAGTTGAAAGACAAAAAATCAACAAAAATGGGAGGGTTTGTTCTTGTAGGTCAGTCCGAACAGGTTAGTTTGGGAAATCGGATCAAATAAACGTTTTGTTTCATCAGTGAAACTAGAAATAAATCGAGAATAATATCGGAGAGAGCTCAATAAAGAGCTTTATATAAAACTGGACTAGGTTCAGGACCACGACAACAAACACACCCAACAACCAGAAATCCTGAATGTGAGAATTTGGACTTACCAAAGATGCGGTTGGAAGAATTGGTAATAACGTTTGAAGATAGATACCTTCAAGTAGCACACATGATCGTTCATCATGAACAGGTGTGGGTGATTTATATACAGCATTATCATTCTCATCAACATCATAGACAGCAATACATCAGTGGTTCACACCATTGCTTAACTGCCACACAACCATGAAGAAAAACCAAACCTTATATAGACAGAGAGAAGGAAAAAGAAGGGGACGGGAAGGGACCCAACCACTGACAATGACTACATCCATATTCAAACATCAAGGTGCCTACGCCTTGCAAACAACACAACCGAGCTGCAAGTGAGAGTAAGGCGTCATCAGCAAGACAGCTACCTTACGGCGTTCACTGCCCCGCGTCACTAAATGCACTCACTTTACAGACAACTCGGCCAAACGACTGCAACATTCACGCCACTGAGCTCGATTAGCAGCCATCTCACCTAGAGTCTCCAGCCACCGACTCTGTGAGTCGCGAGGGCCCCAGCCCGGGAGACGAACTCGATCTACAGGTGCCAACCCCTTAGTGAACTATTTCATTTCACTACGCCAGATCATTATCTGTCCACCTCGCACCTTACATCAGTCGGTCGCAGTGTCAGCGAACAATGCTTGGTGTGGAACACGACTAGCTGGCATCCTTACTACATGACCTAACCATCTAAGCCTGTGCAAACGTAGAGATTGAATAAAAGAACTCGTTTGGCAACAACTACCAAACACCC
>QNGE01007165.1:0-25032 GCA_008508345.1 Paragonimus westermani
GTCGATCGGTGTGTAGGAGAGGTCACTTAGTCCAGAGCAGGACCCAGACGACGAACAATTGTTTCTGAATACGCAGAGCCTGCTTTACTGGACTGATTTCGACAACCTCAACAAACCGCAAGAATCTTGAACCGGGATGACATAATAAGATTCCGAATGCAAAAGCCGGCTCGGTGGCGCTATCAGTGATCAAGGTGTGTCTTGCGACTGAGGATACTGATTGCTTGCGTGTTTCAGCGACATCTCCGTTCTTCGGCAATACAATAATTTTACCTTCCCCATTTCTTTTAACATCATGTCCCGGACATCCCAAGCAACACATGTATACCAAAGCCATGGGTACTTCCCACTGGGTTATTTTGACATTCCAGCTATCTGACTTTTCCAAAATGACTGCTACGGTGATGCCAAGAAATCTTCATTTTCATTACAAAAGAGAGAAGTAACAATGGAAATCTTTGACCAAGAAATAAATCAAGATCAGCTCATCCAAAGTGGACTCCTCAAGCTAATTAGTCTGTTCATCGCTATCCTCCACTAACGAGATATCTGAACTTGCAACCAAACGTTTGTATATTTTGGGAAAGAACTTCACCGAATATAGAAGGAGAGAGCTTACAAAGCGAAGGTTAGTCATAATCAGCTACAAAGTAAATCAAATAATCCCAGCGTTGAAGGCACACACGCACACCACATCAGTCCTAAAAAAACAGTTGATTGTCGCTGGATTTTGTGGACTTCATCAGAGCTAAAGTATCTAGAAGCTACGTGTGGTTCAAACAAATCAATATTCTATGCTATTGGAAGATGTTGGAAAGAATTTAACCCGTTAATTCTGTCCCGTATATTGCAAACGAGTGTTCAGATGGATGTTTGAAGAGTGAGAAAGACAAATAGCCGGAACTGATGTGATCAAATGTTCGTCAAAAATTACGTGTACATCTATGCTGATCATTATGGATGCTAAACAGACTTAACGTGCTTAATGACAAGAAGAATTTTGTGTTTTGGATTATACATTAATAATTGGGATTATCGTCAATTTCGGGAAGGTTGTTAATCTAGGGAATGCTCACACAAGTATTCTGAAGATATTGGGTATCGAATGCATCATTTGCACATATATATGTACATATTTATATATATATATACATATATGAGTGAAAGTAGACGGTAAAACTCGAAGAATGCTGTTCATGCACAAACACATAGAGCGGTGTTGAGCGTTCGAAAATGGATTTATCTCATGCAAGTGACCCAATTCTTTTCAATCCCCCAGTTGAGTGCGTGTATGTAGTCTCAATTTGTCTAGCTAATAACACTTGGATGCGTTCATTTTCAGTCGGCTTACTTAGCCTAGAACTGTTCGTTTATTACTGTTCGTGACTCCATAATGTACTATTGATTTATTGCTGTTAATAACTTTTCTATTTGTAAAGAACACAAACCTAATGCCGGAGCTAAAATTATTGAGATGATCTAGCCAATGAAATTAATCTTAATCGCCAGTTTCCTCCTAAAAAAAGAAACAAAATTCACGTCGGTTTGGTTTACCTAGCAACACAGTGAATTAGCTATTCGATTTCGGTTCATGATCAACTGAAGTGCTTCTCAGTCGGTGATGCTGGGTCACCCTATATCTCTTCACACAAGGTGCTGTCTTGTTCCATCGAATTTACCAGTCGTTTGAAGATATGTTAACGACCTGTTCTGTCATCGAAACTTGACCTGTAATTACTATGAATGTCAAGATCTTTAGGTGGATAACCAACAGTAGGTTGTGTCCTAGTTGAGAAAACATGACTCTTGAGCTAAACCTTCGGCTGTGCAACATCGGCGGGCTGGAGTGAGCCATGGTTTAACGAAACACTTTTGTAAGCGACCAATGCATGACCAGCACACCCTGATCACACTAGGTGGATCTACAAAAACCAGGAAGATACAATGGTCCGTCCAGCAGTCATATGACTAAGATGTCTAATCCTGTTACGTTATTGATTGATTTTAATTCAAAAACCACTATGAAACGAAAGTGCGAGGGATTAAATCAAGAGTTATCAAGTTAACGTCCGTTGAATTTAGTTGAATCAGTATGACTGGAAGTCGGCCTTTTATCACCCTTTGAAGAACTATCGATAAGTGCTTGACAGAGAGGATTACCGATAACTACAGCAAGCGCAATGAAAGTAAGCCTACACTTTTATTCAAGTTAGGTGAACATAGTATCAGTTGGAACAATGTCATCGATANTTGCAAACGAGTGTTCAGATGGATGTTTGAAGAGTGAGAAAGACAAATAGCCGGAACTGATGTGATCAAATGTTCGTCAAAAATTACGTGTACATCTATGCTGATCATTATGGATGCTAAACAGACTTAACGTGCTTAATGACAAGAAGAATTTTGTGTTTTGGATTATACATTAATAATTGGGATTATCGTCAATTTCGGGAAGGTTGTTAATCTAGGGAATGCTCACACAAGTATTCTGAAGATATTGGGTATCGAATGCATCATTTGCACATATATATGTACATATTTATATATATATATACATATATGAGTGAAAGTAGACGGTAAAACTCGAAGAATGCTGTTCATGCACAAACACATAGAGCGGTGTTGAGCGTTCGAAAATGGATTTATCTCATGCAAGTGACCCAATTCTTTTCAATCCCCCAGTTGAGTGCGTGTATGTAGTCTCAATTTGTCTAGCTAATAACACTTGGATGCGTTCATTTTCAGTCGGCTTACTTAGCCTAGAACTGTTCGTTTATTACTGTTCGTGACTCCATAATGTACTATTGATTTATTGCTGTTAATAACTTTTCTATTTGTAAAGAACACAAACCTAATGCCGGAGCTAAAATTATTGAGATGATCTAGCCAATGAAATTAATCTTAATCGCCAGTTTCCTCCTAAAAAAAGAAACAAAATTCACGTCGGTTTGGTTTACCTAGCAACACAGTGAATTAGCTATTCGATTTCGGTTCATGATCAACTGAAGTGCTTCTCAGTCGGTGATGCTGGGTCACCCTATATCTCTTCACACAAGGTGCTGTCTTGTTCCATCGAATTTACCAGTCGTTTGAAGATATGTTAACGACCTGTTCTGTCATCGAAACTTGACCTGTAATTACTATGAATGTCAAGATCTTTAGGTGGATAACCAACAGTAGGTTGTGTCCTAGTTGAGAAAACATGACTCTTGAGCTAAACCTTCGGCTGTGCAACATCGGCGGGCTGGAGTGAGCCATGGTTTAACGAAACACTTTTGTAAGCGACCAATGCATGACCAGCACACCCTGATCACACTAGGTGGATCTACAAAAACCAGGAAGATACAATGGTCCGTCCAGCAGTCATATGACTAAGATGTCTAATCCTGTTACGTTATTGATTGATTTTAATTCAAAAACCACTATGAAACGAAAGTGCGAGGGATTAAATCAAGAGTTATCAAGTTAACGTCCGTTGAATTTAGTTGAATCAGTATGACTGGAAGTCGGCCTTTTATCACCCTTTGAAGAACTATCGATAAGTGCTTGACAGAGAGGATTACCGATAACTACAGCAAGCGCAATGAAAGTAAGCCTACACTTTTATTCAAGTTAGGTGAACATAGTATCAGTTGGAACAATGTCATCGATAGTAACATACGCATATGATTGGACCTTGAGTGAAATTGCTCTCTTCATTTATTGCAACATCGTTGGAGCCTTGCTGACTGAATAAAGACCACCAAACTTTTGTGTGCAACCCCTATTGACTTGCATAATACACCTTGTCTTCCAGTCAAAATCTTCTGTTCCACTAAACTAGTTGAGCCGCACATATTTTATTGTTCTTCGACTATTGTTTTGTGTCAGCTTCATTCCTTAATCAACGGATGGAATAGGCGACCATACCGTACCTAAGAAATTTTCAGCCAACCTCGAATTTTTCTTCCCATGAATGCTTTCTTTTACCGTACGCTTTCTGACATGAATTATGTCGTTAACGCATAAAGCTCAACACGCTTTTGCACACTATTTGTGCGAACAGTTTTCAATGATAATGTGGGGACAATCGGTAGCGACTGTTCTGACGGGGTGTTTTACAAACGTTTGCTCTGCCCTATTAACCGACCATACTAATAAGCTTTCCACGTTAATGTCAAGAATCGGAACACCCCTCAATCCAGCAAATATCTGTTGTACTTAGTATTGTAATAGCTATTTTTAATACTCATCCAATTGGACCTATGCGAACGACCGCTATATAATAAACGGATATATATATATATATATAGTACAGCAAACTTAGTGTCTATTGCAATAACGCCATTAACAGCAAGTCTAGCCAGGTTGTTGTACTTACCACGCCGAGTACATTGATTTGTTTCTGTAGTTCGGTTGCTTGTCTCTGTCGACGCTGATAAATACAAAAATATAATGAACCACAAGAATCGAAACTGCACTGCTATGCTTTTCGACATTTGTGAAGCACCTGAGCAACTTGACAAACTCAGACCAAATGGTGGTGATTTGTTGACGTTCTAGGGTGAGTAAACACAGAAAGTGGCTGTGCAACCGCATATTATTAAATGTTTTCCCAAGGCATACATGAATTTGCCAGGACTAGAAGTCTCATAAACATACCCACAAGAAAATGAGCTTCAAAATCACACTTGGACATTTTTATCCATTGCTAGACTGGGTTAACCCCTCATATCCACGTGGGTCAGACGACTAAGAAACCCCGTTACATTGCACATCTGTCTGCTGAAACAGAGCCTTCATGTTAGTATATCAAGTCAAACTGAGATTTAAGTTCGAACGCAGGACGCTGTTGGAGGGTGAAATGCATAAGTGCGCCTGGATTGATGCAATCCCAAACGATTGAAATGTCACGTCATATTGACTGCAACGAAACTGTACCGATAATCTATTGACGTCGCAGCCTTGCATAAGACTTGGCTTGCAGACCAAGGTGACCATCAGGAAGTCGGCGCTACTCACAACTGTTAAGTAACTGATAGGGAACCAGTGAGTTGTTCACATTTTTAAGCTCATTAATTAAAGATCAGCAGGTTAGTGATGCAGGTCAGGTGTTAGACGACTGAAAAATCCAATGATGGGGACTAATTTCTAGATTGTATTGATTTTACGTTACAATGGTGCTCCGGACATCACTACTTACAGTGGAATGTGGCACCACTTGAAGAAGCAGATCACCGCGGCAATCGCTAGAAAAATCTTTCTTCAATGCCATACACTCCTAAACGGGTTAGACGAAAACATTGTAGTCATCATTGTTGAGATGAAACAAAATCGTTTGCTATTTCCTTGTGAACCCAAGAAATGAAGACAAAAGGAAATTCTATAGAATTAGAGGGAAAATTACTGAGCGGCTTCGAGAAATCAGATATCATTAGTGAGGAGAGCAAGGTGGGCTATCCTGACCGACCGCCACACAAGGCATTCTTGGTTCGGTAGTCCAGTCTTTTAAATCAGAGGTTGCCGCTTCTACTGTTGTTTTGTCTACACACCCAAAAAATATTGAGGATCAGGGGTAAAAGTCTGGAAGTCCGTGGCATCGGCCAACTTCCACTAATCGAATTAGAGTGAATGACTTGTTATAAAAAACCGACAGGGAAACATTAGATCTGGCCTCACGCCTGCTCAAGGTATGGAGGGTAATTGTGCGAATGCGGAACAGAATGGCTGAAAAGGGAAGGTAGTTTTTCGGGTAATTGCTTATGCACAGCGTCCCCACTCTAAACGTGCCCCGTACCAGTTTACATATTTATTGTAAACAGAAAACAATCCTGGGAAAATTAAGCGATATTCGCATCGAGTTTTCGTTTAAGGATAGGGATAACAATTAAAGCACAGATAACTTCAGCAGCCCAAGTCTGCTATATAACCCGAGCGTTCACAGTTTACGGTCCTCAGATTATTTCCGAGCACCGAAGAGCTGCAACCTTGGATTTTGCTACCGCGACAGACAGTTTTCGGTTAGAAATCAACAGAAGCAAGACATCGCTCTTCGAACTTTGTCAGGGTATAGATTTATTGTCTATAACTGGAATCAACATCAGTAGAATGAATGTGGATATCGCTTCCTGAGTAGCTATGTGGTAACAGATCTGTTCGTAGACCCGGTTTTACTAGCTGACGTGACCAACGGTAGCACCGCAAGCGGGCATCATGAAGGGTTCATCAAATATGGAAACCGGGCTGCTTTTATATCGCGGTAGCTCAGTCACCTTCATATGTAAAGTATGAGGCATATCTTGGGTACCCGGTTAGAATACAGATTCCCAAACATTGCGTCACATGGCGGAGGAGACATTTAAACTATTGGTTTTATGCTGATGCCGCAGAAGCTTTGTTCTCCATGGCATGCCAATCCTATAGCTTATCAAATAAACGGTTGTACGGACAGCTTAAGACAGGTAAGCAAGGCCGAAAACGGCCATATTAAAATGTTATGTAAATAAATTCGCACGGTAAACCAAGGAAATATGGGCGCTGTAGGTGTTAATGAGGTGATCGTTGGACGTTGTGGCGTGGGTCGCCAACGTTCTTGCAGCATTCAGTCAACAAAGAGACGACTAAATTACTAGAAATAAACAGGCCAGCTCGATCATAAATATGTCTATGAATATGTCGTTGTGTTCATTCTTGTCAACTAACGCTGTCCAGCAAACCCCTCAAAATCCTTTTCAATTAAGTAGAACAATTCGGTTTCCGACCTTCTCTTCGCCTTCATCGGTAAACTTTGCACCAGAAGTTTTGCTTGGCTCACGGACACCCAATAGAATTTGACTGTTTTTTAATCCTATATATACACATACTTGCAGGTCAGTTGTTTGTTTGCAAGGTGTAGGCACTTTGATGTTGGATGCTTGAATCTGGACGTAGTTGTTTTCAGTAGTTAGGTCCCTTCGCGTCCCCTTCTTCCTTCTCTTTTCCTATGTAGGGTTTGTTTTTTATTCGTGGTTGTGTGGCAGCTAAGCATCAGTGTAAACCCCTGATGTATTTCTCTCTATGATGATGATGATGATGATGATGACGACATATGATGAACTTATAAACACTTAAACATATATACGCACTCCAAGATCTTGTTTCATGTCTTCCCTATCTTTCTTGCCAGTTTAGATCTCACCGTAGAAGTCTCCTCGGTTTTGTACCGGCTGGATTACAAACTTTTGCACTCATAAACCGTTAACTCTAACTCGGTTGGATTCAGTCTGCATGCCTGTGATGGGAGTGACAAGTGGATTATCGTAAGTCACTTATTTGTGTGTAGAAGTTTTTTGTTTCGGCTCACACTGATTGGTCACTTCGAAAATGAATGTTACTGATGGCATATACATTCGCATCTAATTTCGAAGTCTATAATGACTGTAATAGGAGTGCAGACTTACTCGGTCACGGTGATTCCTAGATCTTTCTGTTTCCACTCGTTCTGCTCCTGCGTCACCTCCACCAATCTAAAAGAAAACGGGTAGTTCAAATGTCAGCCAGCATAATTTGTTACTGTCCGCAAAATTGCGTTTGGAACAGGACTCGATTTTTGAATGTTAAACGTTGTCGTTAAGCGAACTGGTGGACTGAGGAATGCATAGATGTACATTTAGCCCACAAATGATTGTACCTGAAACTCGAATTTAGTGCTCAGTTTCAAAATAAGATAGCTGGAGCATCTATATGAATGGGAATGCAGTAAATAGAAGTGTGCGATTTTCATGCATGTGAAATCATATCATACGAACTTACCATTTGCTCAGTCACCATCTCTCTGAAATCAAACAAGATGAATTTCGTTATGGTATTTCGTTTATGTTGTAGTGCAGACAAACCAATAATTCGACACAACAAAAACGATCATATATCTTACTTGCTAGTTGGACCTCGGGCTAGAAAAGCAAAGCGTGTTGTAAAATTTAGATTTGTGCTACTTCGGGGCTACTTACACACTTACACCTAGTTGACCTACTGTTGTAAAACGTAGGAACCAATATTTCTTGCCTTAGCATGAATCGCCGTCAGATGGACTGAAAGGCTGGCAGTTGCAGATAGCACATAGCTTACCATCTGAATTAGGTCAAGGCGGTCACAATTTACGGTTGTCTATGACGGTTTGATTGAGTTTTAGTAGAAAAACGTGAGCAACTCAGTCTGATGTATTCACGTTAATGAAGCTAGTAGAAGGCTGATAACCGCGGTGGTAGTTCCTCTTGAAAGGATGCTCACTTGATCAGAGTAACAACGGACTCCGACTACTGATACATTTTCATTTTGAAAAATCTGAATATTATATATTGTTAATATGTTTGGAAACACTTTAAAGTTACAAAGGTGTGGAAAAGCCCTATCGTATATGATATGTTATCTGGTGTTCCTCTCTCTGCTGCATTCTGATGAAATAGAAACTGCTTAAACAGTTTGTGTATTTCTGTGTTGGGTAGTGCAGCATTAATAATCTACTTAAAAGAGAAAATGTGAAGTAGTTCAGGTCCCGTTCAAGCGAACAATGAAAAACTGTGTAATCGAAACCCCTTTAGGAAACATTTATTAGTTGTACCTAGTAATGGTGGTTGACAAAACAGTTTACTGAGTACAACCAAGGCTAGGATGAAACCCATCCTGTTTTCTGTGAATGCGCTGCTGTCGCATCAGACTGAGTCTGAAACGTAAAACGGCTGTAAACAACTTCAATGCGATAAAAATAAGACTAATCCATCGATGAGCTACAATGAAAGTTATGGGTCGCCTTTAAAAATGAGGGTTTTAGACAAACTTTAACTTCTGCTGTAAATTCATTAGACCAAAGCTTCCGGTACAAACTAGGTCGTCTTTTGACCTCATCTATACCACTGTCTGTTATAACCAAATGGAAGATCTGAGCCGTCTACTTTGTAACGTTTCAATTAATTAATATCAAATGCAACTCGCTTTTTCGAGGGCGGAGAAAAACAGATAGATCAGTGAGTATAGGATGTGCTCGAAGGAGCAGTCAAGAAAGAGAACGGTCAATTCAGTTGTAATTGGAAAGGGTTCTTACAACCATTGTAACATATCAATTGGCTCACAATATCGCTGTGCAGATCGACTTTCTCTCAGCCGATTTCCAACTACTTGTTGCGTGTATCAGGTAAAAAGCCTTCAGAAGCTTTCAGTAGTCATGGTGTCTTCTTCTGTTTACGCGACGTGTTCACCAAGTCCTAGGATGTGCTACTAGTAGTTTCACATCTATGAACTTATGGAAATCCAAGCCAGGTTGCACACCTTGTGAGTTAGGATGCTGTAGCGAACATCGAGACTCTTGCATAAAGGTAAATAAACCCAACCCTTGATAGCTGAACGAACAAGAGTGCCTCAGGGGTCGGCATTACACTTGTTCATTATAGTTCAAATATGTCCAGTTTTACTCGGTGGGTGGCATCCTAATCTGCAGATGATCGTATTCCGATGGGCATAGAGCTTTCATAGCTCTGCCATTTTCGCCACATGAACTTGGGTTTGAGAACAAGTTGCACTCTCATTGAACCACCAGACGGACTTAGCACATACCAGTGAAAGGTTACAACCTAGCCTATAATATAGAAAACATTCAAGCCATCGAGAGTTTTAATCTGTGTTAACGACTAGCGTAACGATAGATACCACCATTTGCCGTATTGACACAAGAAGCAGACCGACATCTTAATCAGGCTTCAGAAACCGTTCCGTGAACACTGCATGAGTAGTAATCCACATTTAGCTAGCTAGCACCAGCCGTGTCTAAATAGTGGTTCAACAATTCAGCCAGCTTTATAGCCTCCACACGCCAAACAGAGTGAAAACAGTTAGTGTATTGGTGACAAAATTCTTCTCGGTACGCCTCATATTAGGTGAAACAATAACCGATACGCGTCGTTCGTTCACGATTCGACAACAAATTTTGTAGTTAAGAATTTTTAACGCATTCTTGCTACGAGTCTATCAGACGACGCATTACGGTAGGTTGACCCATCTGCCAGATATAGTGTGGAATATTATTTCTTAAGACATTGGTTGTGAAACCTACGTTTCTGTTCTCCCTGACCCAAACGCATCTTGTCACCGTCAAAAGCAATGCGTTGTTGAGGTTTATGTCCTACAGTCGCATCTTATGGAGCAAGACACTCAGTTGTGTGTGTGCAAACAGCAGAGAGATCTTACCTAATTAAAAAAGATATAAATGTGTAGGTTACAATATAGTTATAACTACCGTTATCCCCATAGGTCTAATAACTATCAGCTTCAGTCTAGACAACTATATCGTCATTACTTTGATGTTCCTGGATAAATAAAGTTCTATGTAAAACACTTATTAAGGGTGAACAGAGATAAACCCACTGCCTCTGAAAAGAACGCCTTGTTAGAACAAACAAGCCAATCCTGTAAGTTCTCATTCAGTGTTGTAAGTTGTGAGATATGACAACTAACTGACACTTTACAGATAGTTCGTTATCAGACAGCAGCTCATCGAAGGTGAATTCACCAGGTATAACACAATTACATACCTATGAGAACTGTCTCCATTTTGCTTGATTCCGACAAAAGAAGTTTAGCCGTTTCCAATAGACCAGTGTGAACCAACATGGCTTTCTTTGATGGCGTAGAAGTTGGAGTAGTCCGGTTAGGAGAAAATGGTTGAAGGCCAGCGTTTGGTGTGGCACGAGACCAGCGGCCGCTCGCACACGTGGTGACCGTTGTCGTGTTCGCCGTATTCAAACTCGGGCTCTGGACTTGATTGGCTGCGTTGCTGTTCAACTCTTGCCTTGGTACCACACTTTCTGCACACATTGCGTTCATATTTATTTGAGCGTGGTGGTAGGGAACAGTCGGTTTTATCATTCTAGTCAATTTGCTACTCTGAGCACAGCTGGCTGAGGCATATCGAAGGTCTGGCTTAGGTCGGTTAGACCAAGGTGATTGGATGCTTTGCGATACCTCGCTAGATTGATAAGTCCTACGAATGACACATAACAGGTTTGAGAGTTTACGAATAATTGTAGAGAATATTTAAAGACTGGAGCGGTAGAAGGTAATTGGAGTAACTAATTCACGTGTAATTTGCTCTTGTTTTTCGTGAACAAGCAAGCGTACTTTTAATCAAATCAGACGATAGATACCAAATTTTGTAAGGTGTGGCGAAACTACATCAGATGATTTCCATTAACTCTGTTGCACATCGCCTGGTAGTGAAGTGATTTAGTAAGTTGTAATGAACTGTAAATGAATGAGTCTCCAAGATAAGCGACCGGGAAAGCTAACTTCCTGGGTACTTTTCTGGAGAATTGAGCATCCCTCACAAAGATGTGTGCTGCCACCGCGAATAGTGCGATCAATCACAAATTCTTAACTTTGCTTTCGATTACCGTGTTGACATCAATGACAGGAACCTTCATTCTGAGCCACTTTTAAACACAACTTGAGGATATCTAGGTCAGGCGAAGAGTTTTATCCTGTAACATTACAAGCGGTATATTGGTGGATGTTTTCGTTAGGTCTCAGCTTGCAGTAAATGCTGGCAACAGAGAAGATCGAAGTTATTATCGCAAATTGAAACGTACCATCGAAGTCACGTAGTTTGTCTCAAGTCTATCGTCTTCCAACAGCCAGTGATTACTCTCGGTAGAATTTTGCAGAATAAAGACCCACTTCTCCTATAGCTCACCTATCCATTATTATCGGTTTACTTTTTCATCCCATTAGTTTCCTTACTCACATCAACTGACCAATGGGCTCTTTAAACAAACGGATTTGTGTCGGACCTTCAAGCTTATAAGTGATAACGGCGAGCGCGAACTACTGTCACATCACTGGGACAGAGTCGACCCATACTCCACTCGCCAATCTCGATATAACGTAGTGTGAGCAATTGTGGGAGCCAGTCAATTCGATTGACGAGTCTGTGAATTAGAAGAGTGAAAGTTAGTTATATAAGGGTCACTGGAATGGTGAAACAGCCAGAGCCGCAGACGGCCTCTTAAGATCCAGAACATGTTGTTGGTTAGTTGTATGGTCGGGAAACAATTGGGTTTGACTCTTGATATGACTGGATACGAGTGGAAACACTGCAGCCAGTCTCACCACTTGGCGGTTATCAGTACACTTGAAACGCTAAGTTCAACTTGTCACCAACTTCGCGCTACTTACTATTTACTGAGTAGCCATTGTCTGATATGAATTGTCTCATCTGCAAAGTGTAAAGACCCTCGTGCTGACAAAACTCTGAATGGGAAGAAATTGGAACAACGTACAATGCCTTCAACTTGATCCTAAATAATACTAAGGCTTAGTGAAACATGGTGAGCATACCACTGATATTCGTCATCCGATTGCATGGACTTCAGGGTAAAGTCACCATTATCTACCGAACTATTGCCCCATTTGCCATCCATGAATGAGATACTGTCACTCGCCAAACTGGATCTTGAGAAAAGACAAGTACTTTCGTCCACGAAGCTGTTTCTGGAGTTGATTTTCATTCTCAGCAACCGATTCAAACGCGGCTGGTCTGGCAAATCTAACGAGTAGAATGGATAACTGCAGGTGAGTAAACATTGTGAATGTATAAAATGTATTTTCAAGCAGGTCAGTGTTGACAAAAGTTTGTTAGCAGCTGTGTAATTATGATCATCACTGAATGCTCCGTGATGTATCAGAAAAGTGTTACATCTGACGGATGTGGTTGCCTCTTAATATGGTACGTATCAGTGCTTTGTGTTTTGCATAGTATGTCCACATATATCGTTTTTATTCAAGTTTTTCTGTGTCAACTTTTGGTTCTCAGGCTTTCTGTGTGTTAAAATAGTGTCAATCTTGAGAAAAGAACCGCCCCTTAGTCAGCTATTTGTATTCTACCTTATTTAAACTAAAAGGATTTTTAATTTCTTCCTCAAAACTGGAAAAAATTTCGTTGTATTCCTCGATTCAACACAATTAGTCAGAAATGGATGCACTGTAACCAGACCTTCAAAGATAACTTTTAAAGAATATTCAACTTTGCCTTTAGTTAGGAGCAAGTGGTAGAACTGTAAATGATTTGGCACGAAACATGGGCGCGAGTGCTTTTCTGAGATTAAAATTAGCATCATCTGAAAGTTATAAACATATAGTGGAAATGAGAGTAAACAAGCGGGAAAACCGGAAGTGGCTGAATGAGATTTATCATAGTTAAATGCAGGGCATAATTGAGTCCTCCTTCTGTGTGTTGGAGGAGGCGTGGTTTCCATAGTTCTGGTTGTTTACGGGTTTGATGTTGAGTTTTTTATTTCATCTTTCCCTGAAATTTGTTCAATGACAGTGGAAGGAGACTTGGAGAACAGGTATAAGGCAACCACACCACTGACTTGAGGTTTTTATCAAATTCAGCATTATCTCTGATCACTGTTACTCACAGTCTTCGGAAATACAAGCGAACAGCTAATTGGGGTTACAGGAAACAGAACCCAATGGAAATTTATACCTACTCATACGCCAGATCATAGAATTTCCATTGTGTTAATATTTTCCAACAGACGATGAGAAGAGTGTGTGATGTGTTGAGCATTTAGCGAGCAAATCTAAACGTTCTGGAGATACCTTAAAGGGGAAAGTGGAAGTAAATCATCTGGAAGAGTTTCCCCGTTCAAAACACGCATCAAACGACAGCATCGTTAACGTGGTTTTGCCAAGAAATACGAACAGTGCTTTGTAAGATCAGTATTGAAGAAGCGTACATTCTAAATAAGTTTCAGGTCGAATGATCAGGTTTGACTATTGTTGAGTAGTCTTGCATGGAGCAGCAAGCCATACATCCTGAATATCGGCAGGTATGACCTTGAATCAAGTTGGTTTCCGTCGGCTATTACACATTAGATTTTGTGAAATTAGGTTGTATCTAAAAGCAATCGTTGTCTTGGGTAGAATAGGTGTACAAAGAAAACTTTTCATGACATACAAAGTAGCTGAAGAATTCATAGGCGGTTTCAATGCGAAGTACTCAATAAATGCATAGTCCGAAATTAAACATTATCCACTCCGTCTGGATATAAATGATCCGAAGATATGGGAGCTGGAAGAGACGAATGTCTAGACTATCGTCGTTGTAAAGAATTAGGCGAAAACCGAGCCTATCAACAACTTATGGACTGTTGCGTGTAACCTTGCGTGACTAGAGATAACAGTGTGTACCTTATCAATCTAACTGACTGCTTCTCAAACATACTATAACAACAAATTAAGTCTTCCACCTAATACGGACGGGGTGCTCAAATTTGTACCAAAACGGTTCATACGATCAGGCAGCATAAAAACCATACAACGTACCGACATTTGACTGATTTTTCCAATTCAAGCCGGCTTTACAGTAGGTAGGGTTATTTCGACTAGAAAGGAAATAACGCAAGGAAAAGATGTTCACATTTGTAACTTAGATACTAATCAACAAGACGCTAACGAGTATCACGGCAACAAGCCAACGGGACTAACCGTTTTATGGTTAGAACGAATGCTTACCAACACAGCCTGCCTGTAGTTCGTCCACAATGCGCATCGTTCAGTTTAAAAATGATTAACGCCTCATTTTGTTTATCTAGTTTACGAGAGTTTTGTTTCAACTTGGGTAAGTCAACACTGAAGTTTCCTATATTTTGTTGGCTGTGCCGTATTTTGCACTTAACTTTAATGTTGCGTATACGCGGTGGTGTGTCATCGCTAGGTCACTTTTAGTGAGGATAGAAAAAAATCAACATTCGTAAGTTTTTCTGCTTTTGCTCAGGTTCTACACATGTCGTAGGCGCCGTTTAGCTATGGTTGAAAAGTTTGGTGACAGCCTCTTATGAAGAAGGATTGTAGGGTACAACGCATGTCTTTGAAGTTTTCAGTGACGTGTGCCATCATAAAGATGAACAACTATTGTCGTTCCTCGTAGAGGAAATAATTGAGAGGATTGGTAATCCCAAGTAATACCTTATTGAACATGATCCGCCATTTTGAGTACACGGGAAAAGGTTTGAAACGACGTGTGAAGCAGCACTGAAGTTATTTTAGTATCGGTTATATTATGTCAGTAACCTCGATGTACAGCTTTAGGAAAATTCTTAATTGATGGATAATCAATAAATCGTTGAGCACTGAAGCAATAAGACGATGACGAATCAACTCCCAAACAAAACCCCGGTACATTAGACGGCAACATTCTTCTTGGTGATATATTATCCGATTTACCTCAACGTTCACGCCATCAATGATGAGTAACGATTACTTTTCTTAATAAAGAGTTCGGTAGCTTAATTAAGTTAGAAGAGACCCAATCATGGAAGGTAAGGGTTTTGATTAGACAATTAGGTTCAAATGTGACAATTTCGAGCTACCGGCTTGTCTTTGTAGTTCACTCGATAGAACACTTGCAGTATTTTGGCATCCTATTTCTGCCGTTGGCTCGAATCCGGCCAAATCGCAAGTTGTTCACAACTGGGTCTTTTCTTAGTTGCCCCCCGAATCATCCGTTTTTTAGTGTTGCTGTCAATATGCTAGCAGAGTCCTACGGCCACTTCCTGTTAGTTGCCTGTTTACCAAAGAATGATCCAAACTCCGAAAACTACTTGTTTGCCGTTAGATGCTGGCTATACACATGTAACCTATTTTGTGAGTGTTATCGTCAATAATAAGGAAACTGACAACATCTCACAAAGTGTGTCATCTTATCCTGCTGATCAACGACATTACGTTATACATTACCCAAACTTTTCAACTGTGGCCGTAACATTTCATAAAAATGCTCGGTGGTATTTCCCGCGTGACGATTTCAACAGGCCAACTTACACAGCTTAAACTAATTCATGTGGATATATGCATATATATATATATATATGAATCGACTTAAGATGATTTTCAATGAGGTGAGCCAATGGAACACGGTGTTACGCTGAACATATCGTGAGCACATTGAACGTTCAAATCGATACCAGAGACTGAAAATACCGTATTGTTGACAGTATCTTAAAGTGACAGGTGGTGGGGAATTTCCGTGAACGGCAATACGCAGTATTCGTGTTGGAACACAGCTGTCGCATTCAATCCGACAAACTACGTTAAGAAAACTATGGCTCGGCCTGTAGACAGACTTGTTAGGTCCCAACTGCCAGGCTGCAGACGGCAAAGTGATCGGGAAAATTCATAAGCATCAAGGCCGGAGTTCCACACTATCCATTGCTATGTTTATACATCTCAATTAAGCCTTACGGTAGAGAAGCTCCAATCGGTTTCTCCTTCTCTGCGGGCTGGTTGGATAGTCTGTTCAAATACAGTGTCTGAGTTTAGCCTAGCTGACAGGTAAATCAAGAAAACAAGCTAACATTTGTTCAAGGAAGTCCCGCGAACCCTTGTTTCTGAACAGTGAATTTACTGACACTTTCTAACCAAATGTTGGTAACAGGTTAAATGAAAATCGGGTTCCCATAGAATTGTCAGGAATCCCCGATATAAATCTGGAACAGGTGAACCTTTGCACAGTTCCAAAAACATCTGTCGTCCAGCTATTTCTTCTGTCCCACGGAGTTTCATTCAACCACTTAAAAGTACTCAGGCAGAATACGTTGGCCAGTGATTCCACACACCTACACAATCCGACTATCTGTTTAACTAAGAAATCAGTGCGTCCTGCTGTTGAAATTTTGTTACCTTCCAAAAAGAAACCAAAAGCAGAACTTGTGGTACTAAGTGAACCCTGGTTTTGAGTCTCTACCGATTATTTTATGGACAAAATGCATCAGTAGAGTGAAGAATTACAATTGATGCTGTTACGTTTCCCACAGGTCAATTCGGCTTCTCTTGCAGACCACTTGTTTTAACGCGTGATGCACTTAAACAATCTGTTCTACTCCGATGCTCGTTATAACAAAATCCGATACAGAGCCAATGTGCCATCTAGATTGATCGCTGAGTTGACATGCCATTTTGCTCGAGTTGTCAACGCCCATTGGCTTTACCCTTCCGCGAACCACTGTTTGATTTCGTATAGATGATTTTGTTCATTCCAACCCTTTTCCGTCTGTGGCTGCAATTGCCAGGTATTTTGATGCCGTCCTGTCTTCTCCCCTCACATTCCTATCCGTGACCCTGTGAAGCGATGATACGTGAAACTTCGAACCTACGGACAACGCTGAACATTTAACAACTGAATGACTAGACCATAGTAATTTCGAAAGTTGTTACATGGTCCGGTGACATTCTGTCACACTTTCCTCTGTGTTTTACCCATCGCTTTAAGTTGTCTGAATCGTTAGAAGTGTATTGACCAGATAATAAACCGCAAAAAACGATTGTTCCCCTTATGACTTAGTGAAACAGTTCACGACGTGTTAGCGTTTTCCCGGCATGAAAAAATGAAAGGAATAATGAGTCCCAAATTGATTTGGTGTCCAAACTCACTTTTCACTTTCTTTCGACTTTGTTTTCCTTTCATTGCCCTTCTTTGCTGGAAGGCAAATATCACGTACGCAAACGTACAAACAGCTTACTTCCTTCCCGTTTATTTGGGTTGATAACTGTACTCATGTTTCAGTTTTGAGGTTACAAGTTCCAGAATCTCCCACTTCAGTATACACCCGTTTACTTGTTCTTGTGATACAACCAGTAGGGAACGCACAACTGATCATTCATCCGAGAGTACTTACCAGCGGCTCAATTGTGGGGTTACCAAGGTAAATATTGTCATATTTGTAGCACACATTATTGATCAGAATAATGTGAAAACTCAACCACTTCTTTACTTGCTATTTCACATGGTAATGTTTGGGCTGGGACAGTGTAGTTTTTTGTGACAAAACCGCAGTAACTGTGTAGTAATCTCGTTATCAGTCTCAGTTTCACTGTAGTTTGCGATTTTCACTCGTGACGCTTACAAAGAAGACTTCTGCAATCGATTAGACTGCGTGAAGATACAGGATATCTGTTTGGTGAGCTGTTACTCCAACGCGATTAATGGTTACTGAATAAAGACAAACGAGTCTACTTTCTTGCTTTCAAAGTAGCTGGCAAAATGAACTAAGCTGATATGTGTACTTATATTTTAATCACTTGTCTCTGATTAATTGTTTATTAAGAAATCGGTGCGTGCTGAAATCAAACTTCTGACTCACTCATTTGATGGGTATCCATGTTTGTCCTTCCTCAATGGTACGTACATGAAATCCCAATGAGGAAGAAGCTAAATTTTAAATAAAAATCCAAACGTGGTAAGTTTGAGCGAAGAACACTGTAATGAATAGTGACGGACTCTTCGGTACACAACGTACAAAATATAACTCGTGAGTTGTTGAACATTGTTGCTGCTAGATCGTAACTAATATCACTGTGGGCTAACCGAGTGTTTTCTTACAATGAGTGGACAAAGAAGACATCTTTTTTAAATGCAGTGCACATTGACACAAAACCACGACAATGTAGTCGGCTTCTTCTCATTTCTTGTATTTTCAATCCATGGTTGCACAACAGTTAAACGTAAACCCCTACCACTGACACATTATCGTTGCTGCTAACACTGATAAATATATTCCCAAAAGGTAGGAGATTTATTTGACTTTGCCCGAACAGCATTTACTACACTGATCAAAGCGTTCTTTTCTCAAATACAAACGACTCGTCACTATTCAAATCGTCCGTGAGGTTTCAGTTCTTTATTTGTGATCTACAGGTTGTATAGAAATGAATGATCTAAAAGAGTGGACGATAAAATAGTTGATACAGATTTATGAGACAGTAGACAACATGATTATTCCACAGTTCCCCCAGTTTAGATGTGTTTCCGAAGTGACTTCAGTTATTTTGACCTCCTTTTATGTTTCTTCAAGCATATGCTTGATACTCTGGTAGTTTTTCCATGCACCATCTCCATTATGCGAATCAGACACAACGTTCCTTGAAATGTCTTTGGTAGTATTCACATGCTATGGACTACTGACATCTGCAATCTAACTTCATAAGGATGCTTGCAGGGTCTGCAGAGAAAGCTTCTCATACAACACCGTCCTTCCATACACATAATTTTGACCACCAGGAGGTTTTGAGTAATTTTATTTGAGTTCCCTCCACACTGGTATACTAAAAACCGCGGTCGTAACTCTCGCCTCCATATCCCAAAGGTGCCGTCGTTGAGTACATATGGAAGCCCCACGGTATAACCGAATTATACCACGTCCTGTATCCACTTATAGGAAGAAGTGAATTCGAAACCAAAATTCTAATTCCCACTTATATCAGGCAGCTCCACACTGGAAGTTTCCTTCGGCACATCTCTCAGCTCTCCCAAAGCAATGATTAATCAACTCAACTGACTTATCAGTCTGGATAGAATTAATGCAATTATTATTATGTTCCTAATCTTATCAAACAAGTGTGGTAGATTAAGTCACTGAGTTCCCTTTATTCTCTACCTCAGAGCAGTCGGCTGTATCCGTTTCGGATTAACCTTTCACAATGACCGTAACCAGAGGACGTGTGTGCTTAAGGATTATCACAAGTGGTTTATGCTGAACCAGCTGTGGTTCCACTCACACATCTCGTATCCCGTGTAAACCCCAAAGAATACGATCGGATGGCGTGTACGTGATGCCTTTCTGCCCAACCGGCTGATAATGGTGGGAAAGCATACAGCATCACACGCTAACATGTAAGTTTGCTTTCACCAACTATGTAGCGTAAAAATAGCGAACTTTGTTTACAGTGTGTGTGTGTATTTACAGTGTATACAACAAAAATAAGTGTTCAAACCACCATTCACTTCCATCGTAACGGCTTCCATCCTGACCAGATTGTACTGTTGTTCGGACCGCCGCTCACTTCAACAGTGACACGGAAGCTACGAGAAGTGAACGCTACTGAAACGGTTAAAACTTAACACAAGATGGCTAAGCGGAAAACTAGGTATGAATACAGACACATCATCGACTATGGTGTACTGACATCTCGAATAGCTTTTCCACCGTACGATTTGAGTGATCACGACAATCTCTGCCAGGCGGGTAACACCTACCCAATTTGACGCATTACTTAACAATCATAGCACCGAATTTCCCATGATGTTTGAAGCCACACTAAGTGATACTCGTAGTTACGTCCTGTTTGTGCATTAAACATGATTTAGGTAGCTTGTCTGCCATTGATATAAAAGTACTTGTCCCCCCCCCGTAAGGCGCCATGGTGAACTTTTCTGCTGTGGCTGATACACACAATCTAAATATGTATGTAACTCTTCATGTTTGTGAAACAAAAAATCAAACCATTTATTACCAGCCTATAACATGTCTTTCTTCATTATTAGTGAACTGGATGGGGGAGGCTTGTGAAATTTCACCACGCTTACTAAGTGATCTGTTGCCGTGAGGCTTGACTATTCAGGAATATGAAGTCTGTGTGATTGCCCAGGTCAGCAGAAGAACCCAATTAGGCAAACAGCTGTTTTCGGTCATTTTCATGCAACTTTTACAACAAGGTGTTTTGTGGCGTCACTTTAACAGTTACTTTCAACTACATGTCGACACCAGACCCGATCTGCTCGGTTTATGTAATCGTTATTTTCACAGCAATTATTCTACTACTAAAATTGAGAAACGGGATAATTGGTTACATATACGACTGGAAATATTAGCTACGTTGTCTAATGCAGTACACAGTTTTGCGAATGCTTAAGTACATATGGGCACTGACATATGTGGACGATTGAGAGCACTTGCTAAATGAACACTTCTAAGTTATTTTCGTTTGTCCTATAGTTATGATAGTGATGAAGGTTTAATTTACAGGAATAAATCAGTTTGTTTTCCCGGGCTGGGTATGTTGCGGGTTGCAGAGTCGGTGAATGGAGACATTAGGAGCAGTAGAAAAGCTTCGGCTCAGTGAATTGAATTTTGTGACTGTTTCACCTAGGTTCCATAATTGAAGCGTTCAAGTGTGTACGGAGTTACTGAAACTCTCAATGAAGTTATCTTGCTGATGACGTCAAATTTACCATCACAGCTTAACTACTTTTGAAAAGTGTAGGTACTTGCACATTAAATATTTCACTTGCAGCCTGTTCTTTTTCATAGCTGTGTGCCGGGTTGTTTATGAACGTGTTGTTGACGATTAATCAGCTTACTAAAAATGCTCAGATAAACGAGTACTATCACAAACTTATTCACAAAAATAGAACTTTTTGCGAAATTCGTACTAAAAAGGTGAGCAAATTAATAACATTTTGCGTTCGCTTCGATTATTTCTTTAAGCACGAAGTTCAAGTGTGCGCAACGGTCCCGGAAACACAATTCCAGATTTACATTCAAACAAAAAACAAGGGAAATCATTTTAAACCAAACAAATGAAAATGCTTTCCTTGAAAGAAACTCAACGAAACCAGATAGTTGTCTCTTCACTCTATCTGTTTTTGAGCTAAAAGCTATTAATCTCAAGTCACTCATGCGAAATAACTGCAAAAACACGATCTGCCAACCCGAGTGGCCCACAAGTCCAAATCGGAAACACTTCAAAGAAATTGACACAAATGGTCACTTTAAACACGAACACGTTTACAACTTCAAATAATACTTCTCTCCTTGGAAATTCCCTACTTAGCTCGATTAAAACTATTATTAATCTCATTTTTTTCACTATCTAATTATCTTAGAGAAACTCCAACCTTACAGTGCGTGCTTATTATCACAACCAATAAAGTGTGTTTTGGTTCGTGCTAACCCACACAAAAAGCGTGGGATAAAATGTTTCATTGACTTCGGAAAAAACAGTCTGCTCTACCGACACGCTGAAGATTTAGAAAAATATGCAGACAAATGATTGAGAAGATCAGCCAACCCAAGCAATGACTACCGCAATACAAGGGTTTATTTCTTCCGGACTTGAGGCGTATTCGAATGTGTTTCTGTGGGTTTGAAACGTGCGCACCCGAAAGAGAAACAGAAATAGGTATCTAAAAAATCGGTCAGGACACGGAAAGTGATACATAAAAACAATCCTTGTGGGCTTTTCCCTACGGTATTTATAACAGCGTAGATATACTATAGCAGACAATCACGGTGGTTTAGGAAAGCTCGCCAAATCCAGTCAGGGTAGAATTCACGAAGGGGTAACTATGGACATACAAGGATGCAACGTTCTCAGCAGATTGCAAAAATCTTGTTTGTGCAGGCTAGATCGATAACTTCTCTAGTGGTCAGATAATGATTAACGACTGCAGTCACTAGTTATTTGTGTGTTTTAAAGACATCGCAGTAACTTAGACTTCTGCACTCGCTTAGGCAAATGTTCTTTCAATTAGGAGATCGAGTTTATGTAACCCCCTCCACAGTTACGCATAAAATAGTGTGCACACACTCTGAAGTTTTACTGGCAAGATAATCTGCTTTGAGTAATGGCACAGGCAACTTCTGAGTTCGATCTAACTTATGAAGTTTGGCTGCCCTAAGTATACTTTTAGCCGAATTTACTAGTCTTTAAATAGTTTGGTGTATGTTGTATTTCCTCTTAAAAGGCAATTCTATGTTCTCCTTTGCTTTCAGAAAAGCCACCTGTTTTGCTGGCACTTTTGGTCTACCATGTTTTTCTATGAGCACTTTAGGGATAAACATTACATTACAACGCAGACGTGATCAAGTCTAACGGTTCGTGAACTCGACCTCACAGATAACATTGTCGAAATGTGTTATGAAAAAACGGTAAAACCACTTTTCGGGTTGCACTATAATGTGTACGAAAGGCTGATAGGCCAGCCTGTTAAAAATGTTCTGTTGATATCGAAAACAGTTACATCCTGACATTCTGTGGAATTTAATTTCAAATCTTAAAGAAAAATGAGCCGAACTGTGTTTCTTCCTAGTGCTAGTGAGTGGAAGACCTAGCTTCCGAACTAGACTCCCGGCTTCTCCTATTGCCTAGCCACACTCATCAACCATATTTCACAACTACCAGAACCTCTGAATGGCAAACTTTACGTCCCCATTTGTGACTGGCCTGCTGCACTGTATCCATACAATGGCTGGAAGAGTCAAGTGGATTTCAACTCAAGATATAAATTCAACGCGCAAGTAACCATATTTTTTTTATCTATAGCTGACCGATCTTGTTCCAGTTTGCACCCGACGTTGGTTGACTGTGACACTTGTAGAGTGTGCTCGAAAAGCCAGATATTTTGTTGTGATCACTAGTACAAGTAGGTCCACCAAATTGACGTTAGAATCTGTCAGCTGATTATCTCCGCAGTTGGTACTACTAAGTTGGTACTAATGAACACATTACTTGAACAGGGTGCTACGGAGGATGCGGCGGAGACTGTGGAGGGAAGTTTAATTGCGCAACTGGACATGTGCATATACGAACGGCCAAGGGAAAACGGTCGGTTGGTTTAGTGGGGAGAGGTGGAAACCAATGTGCAGCGTTGAACAGGGTTCAGGTTAGACTGTTAAGAGTGTTCACAGGCTGCTGTAACGGATCGCACTCATTCAGTTAGATTTTTTTCTTTAGTCCGTCCAAAACTAGATGCACGTTGTGGATTAGATTATCTCATTAGTATAAGGTTCACTTGTCTGTCTGCTGCTCTATCCTGCAACCGGGTATGTCAAATTTAAACTTAACGCAGCGGTCTCACTTCCACGCGTTGTTCGGTTGGTAAAAGTACTTGACTGATGATGCTGCCGAACCTCGATACAACAAACTTGGTTGCAGTGATTTCCCACAACCTAAGTTTGTGAGGTATGTACGAGTTCTGAAAAGAGTGATGCACAAGAGTGTTGCTTGTAGTCTAAGGGGACCAGTTATAAAGTCTGTGTGAACACGACAGCTGCGGCCAGTTTCGCACAGTGTCGAAAAGCTAGAGTGAATAGGAGAAATATGAGTTATCTAAGCTGAAATGGGAGGTTTGGAAAGCGTTTCCGTGGAGGTTGCTGTCCACAAGGGACACAAAGCGAAGATGACAACGTACGCCCTGACAAAAAGCCTTACAGATCCTCTTTAATAACTTGTGGAAAATGCAAGCGGGATTTACAGCCAATCTTCCAATAGGGAAGGAGCTGATAGTATGGTCATCCTACACACGTGGCTTCCCAACCAGGTGGATGCACCTGTTTCGTCAGAAATGATCAGATCTAGTCATGACAGCTCTAATCTTAAAGATAGAAATCCATTTAATTCTTACACATCCGTGGTTGCTGATACAGACTTCTAGCTAAGTGAACTGGTCAACAAAATACCTGAATATATTAAAATTAGAAAAAATCCCTGCTCTCTAAAGCCATCAACCATGCTTCATCTAAGCTGAACCACACGATTTAATGCCCAGCGCTACCTGTATCACTTAAAAGCTGTCCAACACTTATTCAACATTCATTAAAATCTTTAAGCTAACAATCATCCACTGTTTCGTCCGGCAATAAAAACTAAGGTCGATAACAATGATCCTCTCTAGCCAACGCATTTGCGCTGGAAAACTCCTGCTAAGTTTAGCACGCTATGCTTTTGGTTGTAAAATTGAACTTCTACGCTGTGCATAGTGTGTAATGCATAGAGGTTACACTAACCTTAACATGCATGCACAATCAATACCAGTGATACTGAGATGGGAAACCCAACAAAGACAAACATGGGTGCGGATACACGTACAGTATTACGCTAAACAGTTTAGATTCATATTAAGTGTGAAATTCGTCATGATATGTTTGCAATACTTGTTGCTTGCCTTCATGCAATCAGCTTGTCTGTAGTTTCTTCTAGAGTTGTTATCTAAATAGTATTTTTCCGAGATGAAGCTTGGACCAGCTGCTCACTTGTGATATACTAGCTAGCTTTTATATTTTGTACAGTTGTTGTAATGGGCTGTAACGGAAGGCATGACTTGCTACGATCGCTTTCATTCAGCCAACCGAGAAGCATACGTTAACCAGAAAGATGAACCAATTCCGCTGATTTCTTTCCATATTTAAACATTGTAGCATAATTGTACTGTTGTATAACAGGCAGCTTCGTTGTGAGTAGTATACT
>QNGE01007166.1:0-14963 GCA_008508345.1 Paragonimus westermani
ACAAAGGACCTAGCACTGACCATTGAGGAACTCCCGCAGAAACGAGGGAGGAAGACGAAAGGACTGATCCGGTTTTAACTCTAAAAGTGCTATTATCAAGAGAAAAGGCAATCCAGCGAAGAACCTCCCCTTCAATATCATGGATTTCATTTTGTGTCTCAATGGGCTGTGTGGAACACGGTCAAAAGCCTTGGAGAAGTCACAGATAGCATCTGACATGGAGCCATTGTATTTGGCCTCCATCAGACTATCCATGGAAATAAGCATGCTTGTTATGCATGACCCGTTAGGGAGGAAGCCATGCTGGGTAGGAGAAAAAAGATGGTTCGATAAGAAGTGGTTGGGGATGATACGCTTTGATAGGCGCTCCAATATCCTGCACGGAATGCTAGTAACGTTGATCGGTCGATAGCTAGCCGGAGAGTGCAGGTGGCCCGCCTTAAATATGGGCGTGACCGTCGCCTCTTTCCATGCACTCGGGAGAATGTCAGTCTGGAATGTTTGCTTAAACAGCTTATGAAGGGGTTCGGCCAGACTATCAGCTGCTTCTTAGAGTATTCTCGGATGGACCTTGTCAGGACCCATTGCACCGTATGAATTAACCTTGAATAAAACGTCTTCAACATCTAGCACGGAAAACTCAACGGTAGCGAGTGGTTGCCTGAGATTCTGCAGCGATAGAACAGGATGCCAGCTGGGTGGTGCGACGTTGTAGACCGCCAAGCAGTACTCCCTGAATTACTCGACCACAACTAGGGAGTCAGACAAAGTCTCCTTGTCGGGCAGTCGCGAAGAAAGTGCTGAAGGTTTTTTCTTTCTTAGTCGTCGCATATACTAGAATAAGTTTTTGTTCCCGCAAGCTCAGAGAAGGATCTTTTCTTGTACGAAGTTGGTGTGTCCGTGGATTTCCCGCCTACACCTGTTTCGAACAATGTGGAACGCCCTTAGGTTCCCTGAGTTTCCCGTAAGCTTAAGCTTCGAGAATAAACGGGAATGGTCACCAAGAAGACGACGTATTCTGAGCAGAAGGCGTGGCCGAAAAGGGAAAGTGCACCTTGCGAGATCGAAATAAGTCGTGAAACGAATGGTAGTTTTGGTCTATAGGGTAATCATCATGAAGTGAGCATAGGGTGCTCCTCGGGCCGTCAAACCAGGTTGGTTTAATTACCAAACAGATTGGTAATAACACAACGTTACGAGCAAGTTGTAATAACAAGCTGTAATAACACAACGTTACGAGCAAGTTGTAATATTCTACGTTTCAACCACCTCGGGTGACCTTCCTCAGGAGTGCTGTAATCGAAATCACATTGACAGAGGAACAGAGGTCACATGGGATTTGCCGTGGTTAGGTCAATTTGTGCTGCATCACACCGGATTGGTCTAATCCTTTGCCCACTACGTGGGGGTGAGACAGATGTAGACAAGACGCGTCCGTGTCTGGTGCTGTTTATCCATCCACGCAACACTGCAGACAGGAGTTTGCTATCATTGCGACTAACACAAGCGTGCTGTGTGTAAATGGTGAGAGCTTCAGCACAGCACCGCTCCGCATAAGAAGTTAGACCTTTGTGAAACATTCGAGCTTGATCAAAACCTACGTTGTGATTCTCTGATAGTGTATGTAATGCGATGGCCGAATCCTTCTCTAGTTTCTGAAGTTGATAGACGTGTTTAGGAGGAAACCTTGTGTGCCTCTTGTGTTCGGTAACACGTACTTTCAGTTATCCACTTGTCTCTCCAATGTAGCTGGCATTGCAGTCACCGCATTTGAGTTCGTAAACGCAGTCTCTCTGGTCGCCCATAGAAATTGGATCCTTAGGATGCGTTACCAGTCGTTCTAAGGTATTGTCTAACCGGAATACAGTCCGGATAGCGTACTCAGAAAGAATGGAGCGGATTTTTTTTCAGATGTTTGTTCACGATACGGTATTTGCACATTAGACTTGAAAGTTCCGATCGTTTTGGTTTCTTCCTTAGTGGACATGCGCTTAATTGTGTTCTCAATAAATGCGTTCGGACAGTGATTAACGGCTAGCATTTCTCTGATATGAGAAACCTCTGTTGTTCTGGAGACTTCAGTGGTTCAGATCTTATTAGCTCTGTTGATGAGTGTGTTGATGACTTACAAGCTTGCTAAGTTCATCAGCCGTGTAATCAAACCGTTGCAGTACAAGTTGGTAAACAACGTTAAATACTCCTCTGATTTTGTTGACAAACTCGGACACGTGACATTAGGTTGTGACGAAACATTCTTCAGTTTTGATGTGACCTCTCTTTACACCAGTGTACCGGTAAAGTATAGCATTGATGTTTTTAAAGAGTTATTGGAAAGTGATGATTCTCTTGGTGCACGTACTAATTTATCACCTTCCGAAATTTTATCTGGTCTTGAGCTTCGTCTGCACTCAACCTTGTTCACATTTAGCAAAAAATTGAACAGGCAAACCGATGGTTTAGCTATGGGTTCCTCTGTTGCACCTGAAGTAGCCAACCTTTTCCTCGGATACCCGGAAACGCAAGCGATGAGTGAATTTACCTGCCCTCCGCGAATTTGGTAGCGGTATGTAAATGACACATTCGTAGTCATGGAACAGACTACTCGCGACCAATTCCTACAGTTTCTTAACTCACAATGCAACGACATAGTCTTCACATTGGAAACTGAAACCGATGAGCGCTCACTGAATTTTCTAGACTGCCTAATCAAAGTTGACGAGCAACAGAGATTTCAGGTTTCAGTTTACCGCAAACCAACCCATTCTGACCGTTATCTCAACTTCAACTCGTCCCATCCAATCGGTATGAAGAGAGCCGTCATCAACACACTCATCAACAGAGCTAATAAGATCTGAACCACTGAAGTCTCCAGAACAACAGAGGTTTCTCATATCAGAGAAATGCTAGCCGTTAATCACTGTCCGAACGCATTTATTGAGAACACAATTAAGCGCATGTCCACTAAGGAAGAAACCAAAACGATCGGAACTTTCAAGTCTAATGTGCAAATACCGTATCGTGAACAAACATCTGAAAAAAAATCCGCTCCATTCTTTCTGAGTACGCTATCCGGACTGTATTCCGGTTAGACAATACCTTAGAACGACTGGTAACGCATCCTAAGGATCCAATTTCTATGGGCGACCAGAGAGACTGCGTTTACGAACTCAAATGCGGTGACTGCAATGCCAGCTACATTGGAGAGACAAGTGGATAACTGAAAGTACGTGTTACCGAACACAAGAGGCACACAAGGTTTCCTCCTAAACACGTCTATCAACTTCAGAAACTAGAGAAGGATTCGGCCATCGCATTACATACACTATCAGAGAATCACAACGTAGGTTTTGATCAAGCTCGAATGTTTCACAAAGGTCTAACTTCTTATGCGGAGCGGTGCTGTGCTGAAGCTCTCACCATTTACACACAGCACGCTTGTGTTAGTCGCAATGATAGCAAACTCCTGTCTGCAGTGTTGCGTGGATGGATAAACAGCACCAGACACGGACGCGTCTTGTCTACATCTGTCTCACCCCCACGTAGTGGGCAAAGGATTAGACCAATCCGGTGTGATGCAGCACAAATTGACCTAACCACGGCAAATCCCATGTGACCTCTGTTCCTCTGTCAATGTGATTTCGATTACAGCACTCCTGAGGAAGGTCACCCGAGGTGGTTGAAACGTAGAATATTACAACTTGCTCGTAACGTTGTGTTATTACCAATCTGTTTACCAGTAACATGTTCAACACGACGCCCAAAATGTTGAACTTCATTCGTTCTAAATTTGGTGCGAACATCTTACAGATTGATTTAAATTTCGAACTGTGGACCCTTTGTCTGGTTGCTGTAACCAGATAAGATCAAGGGTTAGCAGAGAGTAGTCACTGTGGCTAGGTGGTGGCTCGAAGACCAATCCGTCTACCAGGTGGCTCTTACTGATGATGACTAGGTAGGGCAGGAGGAAATCCGGCCAGAACAATGCCACGTTAGGGCACTGACACGTTGTGTCCACGCTTTCCATCGTATCAGTATCGATAAGGAAGTAGAAAATCCGCTTTCACAGTCCTGGTGAGAAACTGACGCACGATTTATCTTGGGTGCATTAAAGTCACCCACAATTAGCAGTTGAGTGAAGGGTTGTAATCCTAGGAAGTTGTCCGGGCTTACAAATGTTGTCGTCGGATGAATGAGAACGGTAAATAACCCTCATTAAGAATGAGTCTTGGTCATAAAAGTTGAAGCCACAGGGCGTCACATTTACCAGAGGAGTGAAATCGAACGATAACCGCGGGCGTCGAGAGACATCGATGAAGGGAAATCGCAGAACCCCTCTGTAATGAATCAGAAAAACGGTATTCGGTAAACGACACGTTGAGTCGTTAGAAGACAAAGGCCCATAGAGTAAGGCTTTACTCTTCTGAGAAGGACGGTACAGTGGCTGCAATGTATAAAAGATAATGAGTGATACGAATAAGCAAGCGTGAATTATGGCCCAATGTTACTAATAAGCAAATGTTAGTACATTCTTCCCCACTGATAAATGGACGAAATGAAATGTCGTTGTCAGGAAGAGAATCGCGAGAATGCTATGACTATGCTTCGCGGCTCCTCAGATTACACGGGTGAAGACGTTGCTGCTTTTTCTTCAATAGTTCATAATTGGTTGGAGTAGGAGAGTCAGCGGCCTCATCGTTGGAACACATTTCATGTGCGATTTCTGTCGCCTCAATCAGGCCATCAGCGTCAGCTAAACATTCGGAAGTTCCAAGGTCATCGGGTTCCCGACGAGAAGCTAGGTGTTTCACCGACACCGTCTCTTCTTTCCCGTTCGGAAGTCGGACGTGTGCATACTGCGGGTTGCAGTCCAGTAATTTAACTTCCACTACAGGATCCCATTTGGAAGCTCGTTGTTTCTTCAAAAGTAAGGGACCACCTGAAATTAACCACTTGGGAAGCGATGTTCCGGAAGTTGACCGTCGATTAAAGCTGAACATTCGCTCATGCGGTGTCGCATTCGTGGACGTACAAAGTAGAGATCTCACAGAGTGTAGAGCATCTAAAAGTGCTGATTCCCAGTAACTGATTCGAAGGTTCCTGGACTTCAGTGTAAGTGTCATGGCTTTCCAGTGTTGAGTTAAGCCTTTCTTCTTGACCATTTCCCGCTGGGTTATATGGTGTGGTTCTGCTGGTAGCTACATCTTTTCCGTGGAGGAAATTTTTCAGTTCTGAAGACATTAATGCTGTACCACGGTCCAAGCGTACGAAAGCAGGTAGTCCAGAAATAGAAAACAGTTGACAAAAACAATTAATGACAGTAGAAGAGGATATGTCAGAGCATGCAAAAGCAAAAGGAAATCGAGAAAACTCGCCAATAACAGTAGGAAGGTATTTATTACGAGAAGCAGAAAGGAGAGGTCCTTTGAAGTCAGCACTTAATCTTTCAAAAGGTTGTGTCGCTTTAATGAGGTTCGCCCTCGGTGGTGTATAAAACCTGGGTTTGAGTTCGGCACATGTTGGGCACCGAGCAATGGATGCTTTCACGTCTCCGGTAGAGAATGGATGGTTCTTTGATCTCACAAAGTGTAACATACGTGTAACACCAGGATGACACAATGATTCATGTAGCTGTTTGAGATCAAATGAGTTCATGAAAGCACAATAACCTCGTGATAAGGCGTCAGCAGCCTGGTTCTCTTTACCAGGCCCGTAAACAACGTCATAACCAAAACATGGGAGTTCGATCCTCCATCGCAAGAGTTTATTATTTTTTAATTTTCCTTTATGCTTACCATCAAACATAAAAGATACGGATTGCTGATCAGTCAAGAGTTTGAAATGGACACCAAGGAGATAATGTCTCCACTTGCGAAGAGCTTTGACGATTGCGTAGGCTTCTTTTTCAACAGGGGAATGATTTCTTTCAATAGGATTGAAAGTTCGCGAGAAAAATGCAACGGGTCGACCATTTTGGTTGAGTGTCGCGGCTATGGCTGTATCAGAGGCATCAGTTTCTGCAACTAGGGGTATTTGGTAGTTGGTAGTGACCACTGCAGCGTTCTCAAGCTCACGCTTGAGGTCTTCAAAAGTTTGTTTAACACGATCTGGAAGCGGGAAAATCTTGTTATGTATGAGAATATGAATCTTGTCGGAAAATGAGAGATCCAGTTAGAGTAGTAAGCAAACATTCCAACGGCCCTCTGCTGAGATTTGAGGTCGGGAGGAGGTGGAAGTTCATGTAATGCTCGGAATCTTTCAGGATCTGGTTTTATAACACCATGAGATATATGAAAGCCGGCGATCGTAGTCTCGTCCTCGTTGAAAGTGAGGTCGTATTCTTTGGCAGCATTCAGAAATTTGCCGTAGTTTATATTGTGTCTGACATGTTTTGGCCGCAGATGGTGACATTGTCGACATAAGCGGAAGTATCTTTCAAATTGGCTTTTGTGATTATGTTGTTAATGAGCCGCTGGAAACAGGCAACACCGTTTGTAACACCGAAAGGAATGCGACAAAACTGATATAGGTTACCGCAAGCTTCAAAAGCTGTGTACAGCTTCTCGTCTTCTATAATTGGGACTTGGTGATGGGCACTCTGGAGATTCAAGGTGGTGTAGATCTCGTATTGTGATATTTTCTCCACTAACTCGTCAATGCGAGGTAAGGGATACGCATCCAAATACGTGGAACGATTAACTGTTTGGCTATAATCCACAACCATACGCTTCTTATGGTTTACATTAGATGTCACCAATACCTGGGCTCTTCACGACGAACAAGATGGTTCAATTATTCCTTTGGCGAGTAAACGACGCACTTCTGACTCCACGAATTTCTGGTCGGATGAGCTTAGTCTTCGAGATTTTGTGGCAATTGGTTTACAAAGGGGAGAGAGGTTGCCAAAAAGTTTTCGGGGTTCTACATAGACAGCTGTCAGCGAGCACAAGGGAAACGGAGGCTTTGAACCACCGAAAGATATAATATGTTGATGTTGTTTTAGGAACACAAGTTCGGGAGCAAGGAAAGTCTTACCGAAGAATAGCGGTTACCACAGTAATCAACAGTAACGAGACAATGTCTTTGAGTCACACTTGTGTAGGTAGTAGAAGCTATAGAAATAGCAGAACTAAAAGGATAGATATGGCAACAGTGTTTATAAGCGATGTCAAAACAAATATAGCTGTCTGAGCTTTCAGTATCAATGAGAGCATTCAGAGAAATTCCATTTACGGTCATTTGAACTACCGCTTTAGAAAAAGAAGTAGGAAAAGCAGCTGTGCAGACAGTGGACAGCTGAAGTTTGGTACAGGATACCACACGTTTATCAAACTCGTTGAAAATGGTCCACTTTGTTGCAGTAACAACAAAGCGCTTCCCTGGCTGGACACTTTGAGCGTGGGTGTTTGTTATATCCATAAAAGAAACATTTGGGTGAATGCAAAGCACAAGATTCATTGTAGGGCACACGTAGGTGCGTGTACGACAAAGACTGTGATTCTGCTGTTTCCAAAGCTCTAGCTTGAGTGAAAGCTTCGGCATGCCCCTCATGAATGCATCTCGTATCGTTTCATCATGATACTCCGAAGTATTGACTGTTTTGAAACCACAATCTTTGGCAAGGCGTTTAAGTTCCTGCGTGAACTGATCTAAATTTTGCCCGACCTCCTGCTTGCATGTGCTGAGTAGATGTCGTGCGTAGATGATATTTTTCGTTTTAACGTACAAAGGGATGAGAGCATCGATAGCATCCTTATATTGTTTACAATCCGAGATGAATTCAAAGACATCTGAACCCACGAGGTTTGCGGGAACTTGAAATTTCTCATCGTCGGGTGTTTTGAGAGATGTAAGATAATTTTGAAATGTGAAGTACCAGTGGTTCCATTGTTTTCTTGCGTCAGATGAATCCGGGTCGGTGTCGAATCGTTCGGGTCGTAGTGCTTTGTCCATTAGAAGAGTAAATTGTAATCAGAAAAACGGTATTCGGTAAACGACACGTTGAGTCGTTAGAAGACAAAGGCCCGTAGGGCAAGGCTTTACTCTTCTGAGAAGGACGGTACAGTGGCTGTAATGTATAAAAGATAGATGAGTGATACGAATAAGCAAACGTGAATTAGGACCAAATGTTGGTAATAAACAAATGTTAGTACACCCTCATTCCACCTCAGGCGAAGTCAGTTCGGTAAATTAGATACCCGGGGACACAGTTCACTATTAATGATGTCACCTGTAAACCAGGTTTCCGTGACGACAAGCATACGGGGTTGGGTGTCATGAATCAACTGTGATTTCCGGTAAGTAATTGGATAGACTCAAACAGTTCGTACATATGCACTGAAAAGCTACTTCCTCGCTGGATTACGCGAGAGAAAAGAAAGGAGAGTGCGGGGAACAGTTAGGGAAAGAAGACTTAGAATTGCGCAAGGTGGTGGGGTTGGACTCAGTCTGTTCTTCCGAGTTGTTGTGACGGCTACGGACGTGGTATCACCGTCTGTGCGTACATCAGCGATCCTACAGAGGGGTTGACCAGCGTTTTTGGTGTCGCAGCTTGTGATATCTACGACAGTGTTAAAACCCGCCTTCTGAGAGTTTCTGGAGGCTTCTATTCACAGAAAATTTGACTTTTCGTCAGCAGGATGCGGGGTTTGAAGAAGAGCAATGTGCACGGTGTGATGGGGCCATTGATAAAAATACCTAATGGAGCGGGCCAAAAAAGTGTCTTTTTAATCACAGGAGGAGGCCCCAGTGGACCACTTTCGTTCTGAATTCTTGGGAGAACGAATTTTCCGCGGGCCCGTTTGCTGGGTTTTCGGACAGGCACCTCGGAAAAGTTTTGTGTGGTTCCGGTGCATTATATGTTTGTGTCTGTGCTTGGGGCGCCGACCGTTGGAACGACCATAGAAACGAAGTTTCTGCTTTCCACTGCACGCAGAGGAGTCTGAGTACATAAATTAGAGCAGAAACAACGACCTCAGTCTCCAGCTGCAGACTCCGCTCGATCATGATTCGTGACTTAGTCCCAGTTCATTGTTTGCGTCTCGCCCTCTCTTATCGAGAGCGATGGAAATACACGCAGTTTAGGTGCGTGTTGGAGTATTTTGAAGCCCACATGCTTCCTACCATTCAGTTGATTCACTTGGTTTACAAATTGAGTGCACATGTGAATTTAAGGAAGGTGAGAAGTGCGAATAACAATGACAGCTGACTTGCTGCAGAACAACGCCGACAGAAGACCGAGATGCGTCAGTATGTGGAACCAACCGTGCATGCTCGTAAGTACTCAAATAGCCAATAGATGTGGTATTCGCCAGGGCCTGCTTGACAGATGCAAAAGCGGTGGTGGCTTCTGGGGTGAGGACTAACGTTTTAAGGTTGTTCTGCAGCAAACCAAGCAACGGTTTCAACACGTCGGAGCAAGTTGGGATAAAGCCACAATGCTAGCTGACAATCCCCAGAAACGGACGAGGACTTTTGATGGACTGAGGCAGTGGATAATCCAAAATCGCGTTGGTTTTCTCCTGTAGCAGTCTGATGCCATCTTTGTCGACGCAATGGCCGAGGAATCTGATGGAAGAAGCACCGAAGACGCACTTGGTTGTGCCGATGGTAACGCCAATGATTTAAACGTTCAGAGAGAGATATCAGACGAGACAGATGCTCCTGTGCACTGTTGCTGGCAACGAGTGTCATCAGTATAGACGAACAGAAAGTCTACTCCGCGTAGAACTTGGTCAATGAAGCGTTGAAATGTTTGGGCGGTGTTGCTGAACCCAAAAGACACGAGCAAATTTGAATAAGCCAAACAGGGTTGTGGTCGCCGTTTTAGCGGCGTCATCGAGAGCCACAGGAATTTGATGATATGCCTTGACCAGGTCTATTGTGGGAGAGATCGCCTTCTCAGAAAGGCCAATAGAAAAGTCATGGATGTGTGGAATGAGATAAGAACCCGGCACGATGACGTTTTAGAGCACCCGGTAGTTACCGCATGGTCTCCAACCTCCTGCGGTCTACTTGGGGACCGTGTGCAAAGGCGATGACCACGGACTGTTTGAGAGACGAACACCTCTTGGACGCAGCATTTCCGCAAATTCCGTTTTGGCGATGTTTCCCTTCTAAGAAGGCAGTCGGCGTGGACGTGCGAATTTGGGTGATCGCTTGGTGAAGATGCGATAGGCAACGCCATGTCTCGCCACCGTGGTATCAGATGTAGGTTGGCAAATTCCCGGAAACTGTTTAACACCGTGTACTGGGTGGTCTCCGGTAAGGCCGTTCGAAGTCCAGTCGAGTTGATGCTGGTGGCTTCACCTTGAACGCACAAAGTAGTGCTGCAGTCTACGAGTTTCCGGCGACTGAGGTCCACAGCCAAACCGCACTTCAAGAGAAAATCGACACAGATGATTGGGTGCTGAAGTTCGACAATGTTACAAATCCGAGGGAAACTTCGACGCAGTCCAACGTCGACCATCAAGAGATGTTGGTCGCAGGTCACTATTTTAGAATTGGTGTACCCCGCGGGTTTGAGATCGCGTTTAATTCTACCTGGGGGCATGAAGCTGACCTTTGCACTGGTGTCAATGAGGAAGCGAAAGCCGGTGGAGTTATCATGAACATAAAACAGGCGACTGTTGGTCTGGCCAGGCCGTTTCCCTGATCTGTATTGCCCTCAGAAAGCAGAATGGTATGTGCACGTGAGTGTCACCAAAATGTCTGTGGTAGTAACAGATGTTAGAGGTTCCGGCTTTAGATGTGGGGGGTCACGGGCGAGAACGCGGTCGAGTGTACGAGATGTTACGGTTCTTCATGGGGCGTCCGGCTAAGTTATTCACGGAGTGTTAGCTGAGACGCCCGAAGTTAGATATTAACAAGCATGTCTTTTTGTGAATCATCGCGACGGGAAGGGTCACACACACGTTCGATGGAACGCTGGAAGAGACACTCACGTTTCTGCTAACTTTTCCTACAGGGTGTCGGGATCCTGTACTGACAAAATGAGAGATTCTAGGCGGGGGAGCATTTGGTCCACAGTTGCCTGAGGATTGGACCACTTACGCTGTTATCACCAACCAAAGATCTAATCTGGCGGGACAATTGAGAGGAGGTGCGATCAACCAGCATGACGCCGGAAAGTAGCTGTTGGTCTCGGCTGACGCCGTGGTACGTTCCAAAACTGCTGCCTTGAGTCTATCGTATGACGACTCGTTTGGCATGGGATCGGGTTTATCAATTTACTCCGGAGCAATGTCTGTGTGCTACTGTGTGGCCACACAAAACAGGTGGTGGCGAATGATGGTCTCATCTCCTTGGCTTTGCGGGAACATTTCCTGGACATTTTCCAAAGGGGTTCATAAGGCCATTCTAAATACCTGTCGGAAAGATCGGGGGCTGCTTCAGTTGGAGCCAAAACAATTACTTACGTAACGGCGTGGATTTGAACGAAATTATGTGACGAATGCGCAGTCTCATAATTATTACAAACATATGGTAACCTGCACCTATCTGGCGTGCCCTCCACCGTGATATGGTTTATTTCCGTGCGATGTCGTCAACCCTGTGCATCGTGTGGGTCAATTATGTGTCCCTAATCCACTAATCATGATTCCATTAGTTGTAAATGGTTCGTCGTGGTCGCGTGCTCGTTGTTTTTCCCGAATTAGCGGGTGTTTTTCTCACGTTGAGCGCACAACACCTATGAGTTCGGGGAAGATCAAGAAACCTTCTATCCGTCACAAAGTTACACACCCCGCTCCGTCTTTAATTTCGCATCCACCAGCATTCTGAACTGATCGGAATATTTTTTACTTCAGCTGGCCGCCAACCCAACACCGTAACAATTGTGAAACAATTGGTTCCCTCGAGCACTTTGAACAAAGCAGATAGAACATGGAAACTGGTAGATGCAAGCAGTTCGTATTGACTCATCAGTACCAAACTTACAATAACACGGGTGGGCATTTTTAAAACAATCGATTTGATGGGTGGAAGATCAATAAGCGAGTTAGGATAAGACATTAAGTCCAGGGAAGGGTCAGGTTCACGAACAGTTGTTTTAGAACACAGAAAGCTGGTTTGAGTCGATTAATCGCAACTGCTTCAGCGAACCGTAAGAATCAGGTTTGAATGGCGTAACAGGATTTTGAATGCACAAGATGGATCGGTAGCATGACCGGTGGTCAAGACGTATCTAGCGACTGAGGAAACTGGCTGTTTATGCGTTTCAGAAACATTACCATTCTCCGGTAACACGGACTTCTGTACCCATTCAGGTAAATGTTCCTTAATTCTGGAAATCAAGCATCTCTCGGTTCTGCCTATGTAACTTTCTCCGCAGTTACATATAAATTGGTAAACACAATGATGAGTCAATACGAAATGCTTGCATCTACCAGTTTTCATGTTCTATCTGCTTTGTTCAAACCGTAACACTTAATACGCAGCCCTACTGCGTTACGAGAGTCGGTTTCCTATTATACAAAAATGTCTGAAAATCCAGTGAAATGGAAATTATATCGAGGTTACTTAAAATGGTACAAATAATCTTGCCAAAAAATACGTAATACCACACACCGTAATTTGTCTTCCAAATTAGTGTACGCACTCAACTCAGTAACACGTGCTATGAAGGCAAATTCGAGGGTGCACAAACGTTTCCTCGCTTAGCAGCCCATATATATATGGACAGATGTATGTTAAAATGCAGAAAGGCTTCTGTGATTGCATATAGTATATATGCTTATGAAAACAGAATTGAAAATGGTCAAGTGATAAATATACACATTTATCCATAATTGCGTAAACGTCGATATAGTCAGATATGCACATGTATACAATTGTCACTATACAACTCGACACACTCACGTTGTTTTTTCTGTGTAAGCCTGCACCTCAATATCATAAAATTTACAATTATTTCTCGTTTACGTGTACAGAAACTATAGTATTAATTAATCCGTCAACGGATTTATCCAACAACCAATTAGAAAATTTGACCGTTCAATTTATTTTTCCCGGGTATGAAAGGAAACCGGCTCACGATTCGCCGGTAGGGCGTCTGAAGGTCGAAACAACCGGAAAATGGCCATTTTGACATAAAGAAACATTTTTCAAATTCACGTGAAATATTAAAATGCATAGTTCGGGACGAGTATATAGATTTTATTGTCGTACAATAGCCCTATTACAATGAGATGTCAGTTACATCTAAAAATTGTCTATATTCACACTTCTGTTGAGAAAGCGGCCTCGCTTTTTCAAGGAGAACAGCGTGTTGATCTTCGTAATGGATTTTGAGTTGTGGAGTGCCATTTTGGAGTAAAGAATTCCGTCTTACACGAACGCTCAATTTTGCGTGGTTTATGAGACACTCATGAATTCATAATCCTCAACCACATTACTGTAGCATTGTTTTGCTGACCGAATATAACAGCGAGTCGCCACCGAAGCTTAACCACTACGATTGTTGGATAACTGTCTATCAGAATCACACACTCAGTTTGTTTTCACATATCAGTGTTCCAGAAAGATATCGGCCGACAAAATGACTTTCTTAAAACCAGTTAAGCGTGACATTGCCGGGTTGGTGTTTCTACCTACGCTTCATATGGAACGTTGTAAAACTGAGTAATAGGCCCCACTCTATCACTGACAGACTGCGTACTGTCTAGTTCATTGTTTGCCGCCTATGTTTGATTATAGCTTGTCGTTTGTCTGCAACGTAATGCTCACTGATCTGGCGGTTGATGATTGACTTTTATTTGGTGCTCCGCCCACTTGACTTAAGCAGTGTGTAACGTCGACAAGTAACACACGGTGTGGGTCATAGTGCAAGTTAATTGGAACCGTTCATGCTCTGTTGTACTTGCTTTGACAGTTCCGTTGGAGAACATGTGGATGAGACTGTCTTTTCACACCGATTTGAGTGATCGGTAATTGTAACATTTGGTGGTGATTTATGAAGAAATGCGCTTTCAAGTGAAACCATCAAGAATACAACAAAGAAGATGCAAAAACTGGAGTTAATAATCAGTGGAATGCGCAGGTAATGTTACAAGTGGGAAACCATATCACCGGTAGGGTAATAGCGAAAGTAAAATTGGGTCATTAGTTGTCGGAGTTGTCATGAGTATTTCATGAACAACGCAAAATTGAGCGTTCGTGTAAGACGGAATTCTTTACTCCAAAATGGCACTCCACAACTCAAAATCCATTACGAAGATCAACACGCTGTTCTCCTTGAAAAAGCGAGGCCGCTTTCTCAACAGAAGTGTGAATATAGACAATTTTTAGATGTAACTGACATCTCATTGTAATAGGGCTATTGTACGACAATAAAATCTATATACTCGTCCCGAACTATGCATTTTAATATTTCACGTGAATTTGAAAAATGTTTCTTTATGTCAAAATGGCCATTTTCCGGTTGTTTCGACCTTCAGACGCCCCACCGGTGGACCAAACCATTGCTAGTGCAAGCCCATGTAGCACGACCGTCTTTTGAGTGTCTTTTGACAGTCTTTTGAGTGTCTTTTGACCGTCTTGTGAGTGTCTTTTTAGAGTCTTAACTGAACACTTCTAAGTCACTCAAAAGACGGTCGAACGGAAAATTTTTCGCAGGCCTTCTTTCGTTTCTAACACTTTTCGCCTTCTCTCTTAATCGCCATAGTTAACGATTTCGTCATGTTTTCAAAGTTTATCGCAACGAAAGCACGCCTTCGCGCAGCGTATTTCATAAATCCCCCTTAGTTTGAGAAAACACGGCTTGAATGCGTTAAAAATGTAATCGACATATGTGGAATGTACAAAATGCAGGAATATTGTTCCATCACGTGGTGGTTTGTCTCCGGTTTTTTGTGTCACCATCGTTTTCCGGTTCCGTATGCAATTATTAAGAATCCCGGACAACCGCCTGAGAGTCCAAATCTGAAATAAGTGGGATATCTCAGTTAATATGGAAAATACGACCATAG